>CANNZV010000980.1:0-67881 GCA_947561585.1 Caprella mutica
CTTCATATCTGTCACCTTCTTTTTTGTATGATCGTATGTAATTTTGATAAAAAAAGTCATGAAAAGACAGCTTCCAAATCTGTTTAAAAATAAAATTATCGATATTTTTCATAAGGACTGATGCGCCTGAACCGTTCCCTAGGTTACTAGGGTTAACAATGTAAACTTATAATTTATATAAAGAATTAACCTAACATTTTATTAAACCAATTACACTATAAAAAATGTGCAATACTATATATTTTTTTTTCTTTAGTGAAATTTTTCGCAGTGGAATGTTCCCAGTGGAACTTTCCGCGGTGGAATTTTTCTTAGTGGAATATTCCGTAGTGGAATTTTCCTCAGTGGAATTTTCCCAGTGGATTATTCCGCAGTGGAAATTTCCTAGAACCCATGCTAATACCTCTTTGATCTCGATTACTTTCTGTGATGGGGTAAGTTACGAAATATCAGACGGATTTTCACCTCTGATATTACATGAAAAAGTATATAATTAAAGTTAAATAGTATACTCATTTCTATTTTGACCAAAGAATTGGAAATGTCCGATAATTTGTAACTTGTCCAAGTAGGTTACATCCACCATCTATTTATGAGGAAGTTACAAAAAGGATTAGGTAATATATTACAGATTTTATCAAAGTATTCCTAACTCTATAATCAAATTAGATTTTTCAACTGTGATTAATTTAAAATCAAATGCTATAGGCAGCACAGTCTTACCATTAAAAAATAAATGGTGATCATATTGAGCCTCTCTCACGGCCATATCTTATAGGGATCACCTAAATCTAGTTACTACCTATTTCAATTTATATTAATTTCCGTAACTAAAAACTTATCAGAAATAGGAGGTTTGACCTCTGCTTGTAATAAAAGGCCATATCGCTGACGTCAAATGGGAAGGAACTCGAAGTAGCAGTCAGAAAAGAAAATGGTACAATGATCATTGAACAATGTCACCTACCACCTGTCGGTACAAACGCTCAGAGATGCAGAAAAGCTACTATACGTGAATATGCAGTCATTCACCAAGAAATTTGTAGGAAAAAAAAAACAAGAAACTGTATCTGCATTCACAGACGGAAGATAAAAAGGAAAAGGTTATTGAATGTTAATACTACATACCAATAAAATCTAAAACCTCTTAGTTGGAGAGCATGACTCTATCGTTATTCTCTAAAACTGCAACTAGTGTTAAAAAATGATAAGCATGGTAAATATAAAAAAGATAATCCATATTACAATAGTTCAGAGTCCCACAACGCCACCTTTTCCCCTTTTATTCACAACAGACAATAATTAATGATTGTGCCCCTGAGGGAAAAATTCATTTATCACCTTCAAAAATTTAATTATTGATGAAGGGTAAAAGCTCATTTTCTAATCAATAAGATATAAACAATATTAATTTCCATTTTACTTTATTCACAATTTCAGACTATAGTTTTTATGCAATTAACATTTTTATAATGGAACTTTTAGTATAATAAACTTCACATCAAATTAATTCTAAGAAAGGGTAAGTTTACAAGTGCATTACAATTCAACCAAAATAAAGTTATAAAATATTGCATGGCAGTTGTCCGCATGGCATTTAACTGCATGTCAATTGTCCGCATGGCAGTTGTCCTAGAGCCAAAAATAATACGTGTCAGAAAATATGAAACCGTTCGATAACTCGGAACTTACCCTAATTAGTACCCAATATGTTGAATTGTAAATAACTAATCACATTTTTTCTTATATACAAATATTTATATAAATTTATTTACCAAAATATCAATCAAATAATATATATATAGACTACTAAACAATATATTCAATCATTCATGCATATCTTAAATGATGTAGTAGTCAACAAATTTACTCCATATATCACAATATTCTTTCATATAACAGTAGCAAACACTTTGATTCCTGTGTTCGGGGACAAATTTGTCCAACATGTTGAAAATCACAGACAGTTGCGATTCTTGTAATCGGAGACAAATTTGCCTGCCATATAGCAGACAAATCTGTTCGCTATCACAAGATTTAAAAAAATGGCCATTTGTAGGAGCGTTTGGACGCCTTAACACGCTCACTGCGTTTCGGCTATATGTGTACCGGCGGT
The DNA here is from genome assembly GCA_947561585.1 of Caprella mutica. Lineage (NCBI taxonomy): Eukaryota > Metazoa > Arthropoda > Malacostraca > Amphipoda > Caprellidae > Caprella > Caprella mutica. The sequence goes on from CANNZV010000980.1 coordinate 2,117, forward strand.
GGGATCACACTGTTGCATATCGGGACACCCGTGTACCGAATGCAAATTTTTATTGTGTTTTTAAAAATGCTAATAATTGTTATTATTATTATAATTCCTATTTGAATATTTGTTATCTTTCAAGATAATCTAGCTTATATTCAAAATGTATATATATATTGATTGAAATAGTATATAGTAATATGCACTGATCTATAATATTAATGAATCATACTTCTTGAGTAATAGTCAACAGACAGCCATATTTCTTACCTTTTGCGGCGTGAAAAACAAAAAAAAAGTGGGTCCATTTGTTCTGAATGGTTCTAGGACAACTCGCCGCAGACAATTCGCCGTGAGGACAACTCGCCGCCAAGACAACTCGCCGTGTGATCTATGTTCTACAGGCGTTTACATCATGTAGTCTATTCAAATTTAAAAATATTGTAAATTTTAACAAGGATTTATTTCTATACGCTCAAGACTGACTTAAAACAGTAGCTAACAAATTCCATTATTTCAATTTATTAGTTTCATTTGTTGTCATATTTTCTCTGTGAGAATATTTCAGGCCGCAAAAATATTAGAGCTATTAATTTAAATTTAGTAGATGAGTGAACGTCTGCTTCGAAACGAAGGGACTTGTAGATGTGGTAAAATTTAAATTATATACAAGGGACAGATAGAAGAAGTTAGAAAGTAAAGTGTTCCTTGAACAAAAGTACCAACCACTAGTTTGTGACAACGCCCATGGATGCAGAAAAGCTACCTCGTGGATGCAACCATTTACCAAGTTATGATATGAAAAGTAAAACAAGCACCGGTGACTGCACTCATGAAGAGGATAGTGAAGAGGTGATAGTGAATGTAACTTATTAGCTTACCTAACACAAAATATAAGTCCCCGAATTTAAATAACCTTTATTTGCTCTGATGTAATAGTTTTAAATTAAAGCGATTTTTACAGGCCATTAAACGTAGAATATACCAGAACTTGTTTACTTTCAATTAGAAAATATTTTTTAACATAATAATTTCAATTAGACGATAAAAAAAAGTATTATTGTGATGGTCCCCTCTGGGTTATCTCATCAACTGTGATCAGGAGATGTTTCCTGAGCGGTGGCTACCTGCGAACTTTGCTCAGGAGATGTTTTCTGAGCGGTGGCTACCTGCGAACTAACTCGTTCATTCTACAAAGCTTACATTTATAGTGACATACTAATGACGTACTAACTATATCAAATCATTACATCACATATCTCCCCCTTCCATTTAAATTGAAAATGATTTATAAAATATTTATTTCAAAACTTCATTTCAATTAAGCAATTCTAAAATTTAAAAACATAAATCCCATTTTAATCAATCCTAAATTTCAAAACATTAAATCTCAAATTGAAAAATTCTTAAATTCAAATTGAACAATCATAAACATCAAACCTATAACTGCAAGAATTTTAAACATTTATTTAATAATAATTCGTTTCTTCCCCTCTATTTTTTCTGAATGTCGATATTAAATAGAGTCTTCAGAAATCAAAAAAAGAAAATATACTATGTATATAAAATATTTCAAACTTACATATAACATCAAAAATAGTATGAATACACATCAAAACTGAACTTAACATATTGTGACTTTTTTGCTTTAAACCATCAAAAAAATTATTTCAATTTAACTTGTAAAATATAATTTGTTTCAAACAAATATTCAATTCATTTTTTTACGTTAGCTTTAATAAAATTATTTTACTTTCCAAACAAACATTAAGTGTCACACTAAAATTAAACAATGTACCTTAATTATTCGTAAATTAACAATTTTGACGTTTTCTGACATGATTAAAAATTTGTTAAAAAAATTATTTTTAATAAACATATTACATCATAAACATTGTATGAAATTCCTTAATTTCATTCAAATTCTGTGTAGTTTTATTTTAAAAGCAATTATAATTTCATAGATACTTCATAAAATATTGTTTTTCAATATAATTATCATAATGGGTTCACTGACCTCTCTAAAATATTCTTAAAATTAACATTGATTCAACAATCGTGCAATTAAAATTAACATCCTTCCGTTAAAAAATAGAATTTCTATCTTTTAATTATTTTATTGAATAAAATTTACTATTAAATTCTTTCTTCAGAAAAATTTCGAGTTCATTTAATATTTTACTGCAAATTAGTTATAAATATAACCTTTTCATTTATGTATATTAATTTAAAAATAGTTTATTCCTGCAAATTCCTAATTTATTTTGACTTTAAAATTTTCTAATCATCAAAATCTAATTAGTATTTCAAAATTAAAAAATATTTATTTCTAAATATTCACTTCTAAATATTCACAAATATTCACAGTATGAATATTAATTCATCTGTATTCAATTCATATGCTCACCTAATAGACTGCGTACTTCTATTAAGTAAACAAGCTGAGTCATCAATTAAAATAATAATTAAAATGCTGTGTCGGTAATTTTTGTTACGATTCAATGATTAATCTGCTGATCATTAAAAAGCTATAAAAGTTCTTGATAACTTATATGTGGTATGTGGTTTCATGTGGTTGTGTGGATATGTGGTTCTTTTTGTTTCTTGACTCCTTCGATGAGGTAGGTGTCCTTCCTAGCGTTACGTGCATTACTTGATCAGCAACTGTTGGATCTGCGTTCTCCATCTTTTTGAATTTGGGAGAACTGTAATGGTTCCTCTGCTGTCCGTTCTTCTTTCTTCGTTTTTTGAATTCTGCAAACAGAGAAAATATTAGCATTTGTGACCCCTGGCATAAATATTTTGTATAATAATTTATTAATCACCCATAGTGATTACTTATTTTCAAATTCACTCTTCAGTATTAATTTCATTTTCTTTGCGAATTCATAATATTTTAATCATAGATATTTTAAATAAAGACGTAAGTTAATTTATAATCTCATCATTCTTGCTGATTAATGTCTCAATAATATTGCTGATCGATGCAATACTCTTTTATCCTATAAACTGAATAAAGCATCTATCACTCTTTTGCATTGTGATATTATTTTATTCCACACACATTTCCTTTTGTGTAACCGTGTCTGCTTTTATTTTTTATGCTGACCCATTCTTACTTCTCACATTCATGTTCTTACACCGTGATACTTACTTGGATCACCGGATATCTATTTATTAACCGACTCAGACATTTTGAACTATCAACAATGTCTGCTGTCTGAAAATTCCTAGATGATAACTGCTTTTTCGCAAGATAAATTAATACATAATGGCATTTTATCCGTCACTAGCAACATTTAATCTTTTAAAATAGCTATCTATACTATGCTACCCACTGGTACAGTAGATACACTGACTTTACTAATCACATGCATTCATCTCTACTGCACTACTCAGTGTCATAGTAGTTTCTTTAATCGCACTTTTGCGTTATTGTTATTAACCCTTAATCCATATCACACTGGTTACTCATAAAATTCTTTAATTAACTTGTTCGACCCTCTATCGAACCTCATTAATTCACTTTACGGTTTCACAAACCGCTATAACTCATTTGAGAAAATCAAACTTTCTCTGAATCTGTGGTTTCAGCTTTTCCACGAACTATAAATTACGGTTTCAGTTCTACCGAAAACTTTTCTGAAAAAATCAAGCTTTCTCCATGGTTTCAGTTTACCACAAACTCCATTACGGTTTCAGCTTTACCGAAAACTTACCTGAGAAAAATTAACTTTCTCCATGGTTTCAGTTTACCACAAACTACTTTACGGTTTCAGCTTACCAAAAACTTACCTGAGAAAAATTAACTTTCTACATGGTTCCAGTTTACCACAAACTACTTTACGGTTTCAGCTTACCGAAAACTTACCTGAGAAAAATTAACTTTCTCCATGGTTTCAGCTTACCACTAACTACTATACGGTTTTCATTCCAAATTGAGTCAAACTGACAGTTGTCATATTCTTATTTAACTCATACTAAATTGCACTAAATTTGCCTCCTAACAACTCATTTAAACTTCAAGAACTCTCTCTCCCCCTTCTTATTGAACAATAAAAGGTTAGTGATTATCATATATTATTTTTTCATAAAAAAAAATTCGCCATATATTTTACTTTACCTATGACTTATTTTATCAATCGTTTGGAAAAAAAAATTATACTGATTATATTCTACTAATAAGATAATCGTCTGCACTGGGAAAATTAATAATTTAATAATATCAAAAAGTAATGGATGACTTATCTTTTTTATTCTTCCTCAGTTCCTCTTCTTGTTCGTCTGTGTAGAATTTCTAACTGGGTATATGACTACCATGCAGTTACTGGTGACCTGGTGATCTGTCACTGGCAACAACAACTCTGTTGTTTACTTAGTCACTGTTCTTATTTAACTTTTATACTTAAATTTCTCACTAAAATAGTCAAATAGTATTCACACCTTCAACGTGTTAAAAATCTTCTCGTTTTATCACAAGTGCTATCGTTGTTACTTAACGAAACTTTAGTTGGTGTCTGTACTCAAGGAGTTAACTGCAAGACTGATCAGAAGATGTTGACTACACTGGCGCTACTTGCGAACTGTGATTAGAGGATGTTTACTGCACGGTGGCTACCTGACAACTAACTTATTCATTCTACAAAGCTTACATTTATAGTGACATACTAATGACGTACTAACTATATCAAATCATTACATCACATTATTAATTTACAACATTCACTATGCTCATAAGAGTTTATATTATATGTTAATTAGAAAAAAACATTTCAATCATCTGAAAAAAATGGAAAAGACAACATGAACGGGCTAAAAAAATTTGATAATTAATTGACAACAAACGGTTTATATTTAAAATATTTTTTACATATAAATGGTGCATACTGCGGTAAGACATGAATCACACGTCGAGTTGTCCTAGCGGCGAATTGTCCTCACGGTCACCGTTCTGAATATGTCCAAAATATATAGAAATGAGTTGTATGGGGTAATATAGGAATATTTTGAAACAATATGGGAATATGAATATTTACCTCCATAAAAATATAGTTTTTACATTACAAGATATCATAAAAAACACCTAATAATAATATTAGAAATAATGCAATAGCGAAATGTACTAAGAATGACTGAAACGTCACGCACTTTCTATGTTCTAACTTGCCAACTGTCGCTGGATAATTAAAATTACTGTATTAAGTCTGTATGGTTAAAAACACAGGCCAGGATCTGAATAAACGCCGTGTGTGAAAGCTTGGGTGTTTTCATCATATAGCATTTATTTTGCAGCGGTATGAGAAAACCACTCGTGTGAAAGGAGTTTTATGGCCATGTCACACGAGCGTTTTTGGTGCGTTTTCAACGCTCCAAAAGCATCGCGTAACTTGGATAAATATGAAATCAGTTTGACAATAATTTCCTCAGAGTCAAAACGCTGAAAAACGATGTGGAAAAAAGCTCGTGTGACATTGTTCTAAGGCCCGCTTCACACATGTTGTTTTGAACAGCGTTTTTGACCGTGACTAAATTATTGTGAAACCCATTTGCTATGTATCCATGTTAAGCGACGCTTCTGGAGCGTTGAAAACGCTGTAAACACGCAGGCGTGTTAGATGCCACAGAAATAAATCATGATAAGTGGTTGGTTATATCCGTTGGTAACTTTCAAAATAAGATTTTGTTGGATGATGTTCCATGAGCTTCATAGCATCTTCTGCATTACTTGGAGTTCACCTGTAAGAAAACAATAATTAGGTCAATCTATGTATTTCAATATATATCTATAAGAAAAACTATCATTTTACCTATTATCTTTTTTGTAGTTTGTCATATTCAAATTTTAATTACTACAATAACAATTGTTCAATTAATCGTCACATAATATCAGTTTAACTAATAAAAAGTTGGGATAATAAGGATCTTGAACTTTTGTTTACTGATAGTCTAATAACTAATGGCGTCCTAAGAAAATTCGGTCTCATTTTACAATGATTTTATTAAAGAACAATAATATAAAAAGATGAAGTTATGAATTTTAAATGTGTAGTTTATTTATTAGAAGCGGGTAACATCATTAACAGTTGTAAAATGATACGTAACATTAGTAATTTTGACATTTATATAACATTAGATTTGAGCGGAAAATTCGGTCCCGGAAATTTTACTCTAAGGTATAAGTAAAAACTTATCAGTTGGTAGATAATATAGCCTATAAAATGGGTTAATACCTATTAAAAGCATTACTCGTACATTGTGTGTTTACAAATAGAAATAATGAAAAATAGAATGAAATTTTTTAGTCATTCAAATTATTTAAAACTATATTGATTTTAAATTGGAATAACTGTATTGTAATAAAAAATTCCAACTGTTTTTGCCAATGAAGACTGATGTTATATATAGCATTAGACAATAATATCATTTCAGTGCCATTAAAATAGTATCAGAGCTAAATAATAAGCTTTGGGCTTCAAAACTTAATAGGTGAGACATTCTACGGCGGCCAGTGACTCTCAAAGTATTTTTCTCGCACACCCCTTGCTTTTCTCAGGCACCCCTGAGCATTGTATTGCATTGAAATAGATTAAAAAGCTACAATTAGAATATATTTGGTTACTTCCAATGATATATTGAAGATACATTGTTTTATTTACATTCTGCATGATATTAACAGCAAGAATCGAACTTATAATAACATATAAAACAGCCATTCCATCCAGGCACCCCCTGTAAACAATCCAGGCCCCAATGGGATGCCGGGCAGCCCACTTTGAGAAACATCGTGTAAGTAAGCTAACAAAATAAATATAGACTGAGTGCATAAGACTATATGTACACTTAAATTACAGAGAACATATACGAAAACAATTATCCTGATGTTATTAGGAAGATTCAAACTATATTTTAAATAAAATAAAAAAATAAATCAAATTTAGAGTTTTTGAGAAAAATCGAAGTTTTTTCAATTTTATTTTGAATCGAATTTTAATGACTAACGACATTTTTTTAATGTAGATTTTACATGTCTGTATTATAGTAAATCAATTTATTTTCGATTATTGTCATCAATTTTTGAGGAAATAAATTACGTTTATTCTTCAATTTTGCTCTAAAGCGATTCTTAATGACTAACAAAAGTTTAAAAATAACCTAGATTTTTCATATCTGTATTAATAATATGTAAAATTAATCCAATACAAGGCTCATAATTGGAAATTTGCCAGACGTGCTTGTGTCCGTTGGCTGAGAATTTTTCATTCTGAGACCGAAATTTCCGAGACCAAATTTTCCGAGACCGAATTTTCAAAGACCGAAATTTCCGACCATCGTTAGTATGACCTGTAACATCAGATCAGAACAACTACGAATTTTTCATGTCCACTAGCGGTAGTTCTTAATATATTTCTTAATATTCAATATTATTTGCAGCAACATACCTTTGTAGAAACGAACAATGTCAGAGTCTGGAGTCATCTGATTCATTCTCTTTTTTCTTTTGCAGTAGCAGGCTATAGCAATTACAATTGCTAGCAATAAGACGCTTGAAATTATAACAATAATAATCGTCATGTGATTCTCAAGCACTGACAAAGAATTAGTTTCATCATTGGAAATAGATTCAATCAAGACAATTTTCTGTATTTTGCAGATGTAGCTCTCGAGGCTAGTACAATTGGCATCATTCCATTCTTGAGAAAAACGGTTAATTTCTCCACACTTTCTATTTGGGTCAATGGGCTCACCACTTGCCCAATTTAGATGGTCCATTGGGGTCCCATCGAACCAGACGAAACTCTGGTCACTTTGAAAAAAAGACCAATCCACATAGAAGATAAGATGTGGTTTCGTTCAATAAAGTGTGTTACGAAGTCTTCCTCCTGCTTCGAATGTATCGAAACCAAATTGCCACCTTCTTTTTGACAGCGAATATTGGCATTGAACCAGTCAGCCTTCTCTTCAGTCTCAAAAAGGTAACAGTACTCACCATGGAAATTTATCCATTGGTCAGAAGGACACGTACCTATCATGTCTGGGCCCTCTAGAATGTACTTTGTGGACGAATACTTGCAAATGAATTTGTTCTCTCTTGAGCATGGCTCAGAAAACCATTTTCCTCCATCACTTACAGAAAGGACAACACAAGAGTCGTTGGCAACCCTTCCCCAGTTAGTGAACAAGACTGGGTTACCGTCCGAGAACTGGAACGTTTGAGTTTTCTGAATGTGAAGTGATGGGATATTATTACCAAAGATATCATACTACATTAAGATACACTACTCTCGACAATTTCTATTTCAAAAGTGCTTTGTGGTGCCATCTGGTTTTAAAAGTGGGAAATATAATTGAAATAGCTATTGTAAGGACCACTTGTCCAACAACAACAGTCTAAAATTATATTTAAAACGATTGAAGAAGGTAAACTTGTAAGAAAAACAATATATTTATTGATTTAATAGATGAATATATATTTAATAACTTATTTAAGCTGCTAAACCCCCAAATTTTCTCTTAAATTTGTTCTCAAGCTTACGTAACGTCACAAATCACTTAATTGTCGCTACCTATTCCCATACAATATTCCTAGTAGGTTAGGTACTAAAGAATATAAAGCTTTGAGACCTGTTGTCACAAATCGAGTGATTTGTGATCATGGTACACATAAATAGTAAATTAAGGGGGTCAACCCACTTTTGAAAAACTTCTTCATTTTTGGACCAATCGTTTTGAAATTTTTAAGGTATATGTAACTTCGCAAAAAAAAAAACATTTTATTCAAGTAACTTTTTCAATTTGGCTTTAGTTTTCGAAAAAAAATGTAGTTATTAATTTCTTTTAAATGTAGTTTTTAAATTTATAAAGAAAAATGTAATTTTTAAATTTCTTTTGGCAAATTTCAAAAGACGGGAAGTGTGTGACTGTATATGCTTGAAGAAAAAGAGAACAGTTTTGGAATCCTTGGAACATTTCAAAAAAATGAATAGAGAGCTTTTTTTAATCTTCCATCCTGTTTTTTTTTATTAGCATTTTTTGATAACTAACTAAAATTTAAAAAAAATCTAAAAATTTTGATTTTGAACTGTGATAAAAAGAAAACAAAGAGGAAATTCGAAAAAGCCCCTTGTAGCTTTGTTAGGAATGTTTCAAGGATTCTAAAACTGTATTTGGTTTTCTTGTAGCTTGAAAATTCATTTTTAGTTAGAAAATATACAATTCAAAAACTTGAAATAAGAAAGTGAATTGTCAATTTATCACTAATGAAATGTTTTGAATGCTGTTTTCATGCTATTCTGTTATTTATATGAGATATAAAGGCTTAGTTTTCATATTTTACCTGTTAATTACCTATAATACTGTCATAAATTCCTTAAAAGCAATAAATATAAAAATGTCATAAGAGCCATCTCACTTTTTTGAAAAAAAAACTTTTATTTTTGGACTGATCGTTCTCAAATTTCGACAATATATTAACTTTGCAAAAGAAACACATCTTATTCGTGTGAATTTTTCGAATATGGCTTTAGTTTCCAAAATAAATGAAGTTCTTCAATTTTTTTTTTTTTTTTTATTCATATTTCAAAAGACGAGAAGTGTGTGACTGTATACGATAGAATGAAAACGAAGACATTTTCAGATTCCTTTAAACATTTCGAACGAATCTGTGGAGGGATTCTCATTTTTTTTCTTTATAGGCACTTTTTGATGACTAACTAAAATTTTCGAAAATAAAATCCAAATTTTTTCGATTTTGTACTGCGATAAAAAGAGAATGAGGATGAAATTTAAGAAAGCCTTCTATGGACTTGTTCGAAATGTTCCAAGGATTTTGAAACTGTCTTCGTTATTATTCTAGCATATACACTCATACACTACTCGTCTATTGGAATTTTTAAAAAAATTTACGATCGGTCTAAAATTAAAATAGTTTAAATAATCATGAATTTTGACCCTCTCCCGCCCCCTTCCCCCTTTTTGACCCTCCTGGGGAGTGGTTCAAGTGGTCGTACCCTCACAAAAATTTGGGACAAGAAAGCCCACAACCTAAAGACTCTTTCTCAAAAATAAAAATAAATTTGATAATTTGCACCAAAATTGATGGGTTGACCTTGACTAGGTATCTCTTCTCTATCTAGCTATGCATCTAAACTAGGTATCTCTTCTCTATCTAGCTATGCATCTCAACTAGGTATCTCTTCTCTATCTAGCTATGCATCTTAACTAGGTATCTCTTCTCTATCTAGATATGGATCTTAACTAGGTATCTCTTCTCTTACTAGCTATGCATCTTAACTAGGTATCTCTTCTCTAACTAGCTATGAATCTTAACTAGGTATCTCTTCTCTAACTAGCTATGAATCTTAACTAGGTATCTCTTCTCTATCTAGCTATGCATCTTAACTAGGTATCTCTTCTCTATCTAGCTATGCATCTCAACCCTAATGAGTTTGAATGTCGAAATCAAAGGAAAAGTTTGGGTATGTGTAAAAAAATATGTCTTATTTATAAACCTACGTTACTGTATTTTAAGCAGTGTGAATTAAGTGTGGTTAAGCAGTGTGAATTCAGGCTTATAAACTAGCGAGGCTTATAGACCTTACAGTGTATATAAACCTTGGTGTGAATAACATGAATCACTGTTTTTTATAATGGAAATAAAAGAACAGTTTTCATAATGTTACGTTATTCAATTGTTTTAAATATGATTGTAGAGTGTTGCTGATATGAAGTCACCCACACAACATACCTCGATTGTTCTTACAATATTTCGATTTTATTACCCTCTTTTGAAACCACAGAAATTGTCAAGATTAGTGTATCTTAATGTAGTATAATATCTTTGTTATTACCTCACAGCATTTATAAATTATCAAATTAAAAATTGAATGTACGAGTTAAATTTTGATATCTTACTTTGTTGTATTTCATTCCTATCCAGAAGCGGTCGTTCAGAGTATATTTATTCAACAAATCGGTGTAAATATAGGCATTCTCTTCCAAAAACTCGACAGACATCAAATTTGATCCAATTTCTTGACAGTATTCTTCTGCTTTCTGATGAATAAATAAAAGTTAATATAAATTAACTTGAATGAATAGGTTTAATGAATCAGAATCTATCCATGAATTCACCTTCCATGTTTTCTCTTCATCGATGACTCTGTAACAGGCATCACCTTTCTTAACAAACTCAGTCAAAGGTTCATCGCAGAAATCTAAGTTCAAATCGTACTCACGATTACTGTCTGAAATATAAATCAGAATACTTAAATATGGTAATCCAATGTAAAAGTCAATGAACCAGTTTGAAAATTTCGCTCACGGAAAAATTAGGCAAACTGTTTACAAATGTGTGCAATGTTCATGTATTTAATATAATCGGTGACCGGTATATTCCACCCTGATCAGTTCCTCATTGTTTTACGGGTTAGGTTAGGTTTGTTACGTCATGAGTAGGTCACAGCAAGGACATACTGATTACGTAAATTTAGTGGGTATAAACAGAGGTAATATGTGTACATTGTATAATCAGTCCTCGATTCCGAGCTAATGCGAGCAAAAGGCTCTCAGTCACTAGCGAACCATATCCCATATTACTTGTACGTAAATATTGCTCGTGAAGTATATCTCTAGTACGAACTATAAGTGAGTTGAATATTACTAGTGAAGTATATCTCTAATACGAACTATAAGTGAGTTAAATATTACTCGTGAAGTATATCTCTAGTACGAACTATAAGTGAGTTAAATATTACTAGTGAAGTATATCTCTAGTACGAACTATAAGTGAGTTAAATATTACTAGTGAAGTATATCTCTAGTACGAACTATAAGTGAGTTAAATATTACTAGTAAAGTATATCTCTAATACGAACTATGAGTGAGTTAAATATTACTCGTGAAGTATATCTCTAGTACGAACTATAAGTGAGTTAAATATTACTAGTGAAGTATATCTCTAGTACGAACTATAAGTGAGTTAAATATTACTAGTGAAGTATATCTCTAGTACGAACTATAAGTGAGTTAAATATTACTAGTGAAGTATATCTCTAATACGAACTATAAGTGAGTTAAATATTACTCGTGAAGTATATCTCTAGTACGAACTATAAGTGAGTTAAATATTACTCGTGAAGTATATCTCTAGTACGAACTATAAGTGAGTTAAATATTACTCGTGAAGTATATCTCTAGTACGAACTATAAGTGAGTTAAATACTACTCGAGAAGTGTATCTCTAGTACGAACTATAAGTGAGTTAAATATTACTCGTGAAGTATATCTCTAGTACGAACTTTAAGTGAGTTAAATTTTACTCGTGAAGTATATCTCTAGTACGAACTATAAGTGAGTTAAATATTACTAGTGAAGTATATCTCTAGTACGAAGTATAAGTGAGTTAAATACTACTCGAGAAGTGTATCTCTAGTACGAACTATAAGTGAGTTAAATATTACTCGTGAAGTATATCTCTAGTACGAACTATAAGTGAGTTAAATATTACTAGTGAAGTATATCTCTAGTACGAACTATAAGTGAGTTAAATATTACTAGTGAAGTATATCTCTAGTACGAACTATAAGTGAGTTAAATATTACTAGTGAAGTATATCTCTAGTACGAACTATAAGTGAGTTAAATATTACTAGTGAAGTATATCTCTAATACGAACTATAAGTGAGTTAAATATTACTCGTGAAGTATATCTCTAGTACGAACTATAAGTGAGTTAAATATTACTCGTGAAGTATATCTCTAGTACGAACTATAAGTGAGTTAAATATTACTCGTGAAGTATATCTCTAGTACGAACTATAAGTGAGTTAAATACTACTCGAGAAGTGTATCTCTAGTACGAACTATAAGTGAGTTAAATATTACTCGTGAAGTATATCTCTAGTACGAACTTTAAGTGAGTTAAATTTTACTCGTGAAGTATATCTCTAGTACGAACTATAAGTGAGTTAAATATTACTAGTGAAGTATATCTCTAGTACGAAGTATAAGTGAGTTAAATACTACTCGAGAAGTGTATCTCTAGTACGAACTATAAGTGAGTTAAATATTACTCGTGAAGTATATCTCTAGTACGAACTAAAAGTGAGTTAAATATTACTAGTAAAGTATATCTCTAATACGAACTATAAGTGAGTTAAATATTACTATTGAAGTATATCTCTAATACGAACTATAAGTGAGTTAAATATTACTATTGAAGTATATCTCTAGTACGAACTATAAGTGAGTTAAATATTACTCGTGAAGTATATCTCTAGTACGAACTATAAGTGAGTTAAATATTACTCGTGAAGTATATCTCTAGTACGAACTATAAGTGAGTTAAATACTACTCGAGAAGTGTATCTCTAGTACGAACTATAAGTGAGTTAAATATTACTCGTGAAGTATATCTCTAGTACGAACTTTAAGTGAGTTAAATATTACTCGTGAAGTATATCTCTAGTACGAACTATAAGTGAGTTAAATATTACTAGTGAAGTATATCTCTAGTACGAAGTATAAGTGAGTTAAATACTACTCGAGAAGTGTATCTCTAGTACGAACTATAAGTGAGTTAAATATTACTCGTGAAGTATATCTCTAGTACGAACTAAAAGTGAGTTAAATATTACTAGTAAAGTATATCTCTAATACGAACTATAAGTGAGTTAAATATTACTATTGAAGTATATCTCTAATACGAACTATAAGTGAGTTAAATATTACTATTGAAGTATATCTCTAGTACGAACTATAAGTGAGTTGAATATTACTCGTGAAGTATATCTCTAGTACGAACTATAAGTGAGTTAAATATTACTATTGAAGTATATCTCTAGTACGAACTATAAGTGAGTTAAATATTACTCGAGAAGTGTATCTCTAGTACGAACTATAAGTGAGTTAAATATTACTCGAGAAGTGTATCTCTAGTACGAACTATAAGTGAGTTTCACTTACTACACCTCTAAGATACGACTTTAACTGATAACTTAGTTCCGAGCTGAATGGTATGAGTGAGTTATACAGTATAAGGTAAGCTTAACAAATTTATATACCTACCCACCACGGACTTAACAGGTTGAACAATAATAATATTAATCATATGTTAATATTTTATATAATACTAGTAACTTGCATTTTATTAGTATTAAATCAAACCTTAGTTGGCCAATCACAAGCTATATACTTTTCACTACACTTGTGATAGGGCACTAGGATTTTTCCCCGCCGGACTATTCCCCGCCAGACTTTTCCCCGCTGGATCATTCCCCGCCCGACTTTTCCCCGCCAGGACTATTCCCAGCCGGACTTTTCCCCGCCGAATAAAATAATTTTATTTTGGGCTATTAAATTATAATTTCGATAAAACAAACCATTTATCAATAGAAGACACATTTTATTAACAGACTTTATATATATTTTAAGACTGTACATTCGTAAATTAAGATATGATACAAATTTCAAAACATTATGGCAAATCTAGTGGATTGCAAAATGTACCAATTTAGTTCAAAAAAACTACGATTAATTCAGTTTATTTCTGTCCTTGTCAGTTAATATTATAAATGTTCATCTATTTACTTCTAGTTCAAATATATACTTTTCCAGAAGTATATATTTAATTGCAGTTTATTAATTTGAGAATTAATAAAATAGACTACAGAATTAATAATCCTACTCTATATTTTTTATTACACATAATATTGGCTTTTTTATAATGTCTTTTTTTCTATTATGCTTATTTAATATTTATTACTTGAAGAACTTACAATGGATTAACCATTATTATGAAAATACATCAGTAAGAGTGTAGAAATTCTTAAATCAAGACTTTTCAAGAAGTCAGATTTGAGGACGATTTAGATATAAAATTGTACTTTTTTTCGAAAGGTCTCCAATGAAAACTAATTATCGAAAGAGTAACTACATAACGGGTTTGGTCCAAGGAGTTGGAGAGTGACCAATTTCCATGAAACAATGTTTAAAAAAAATTTGGTTTGTTGCAACGGCAGACTTTGATTTACAATTTCACGGCAATAGATTTATTGGTCAAAACTATTTTTTTCAAAAAAACTAATTGAAAATTCTTAATATTAAATTGTCTTCCAAGTTTCAAATTGAAACAATAGGCGAGGAAAAGTCCGGAGGGGAAAAGACCGGCGGGGAAAAGTCTGGCGGGGAATAGTCCGGCAGGGGAAAATCCAGTCGGGGAAAAGTCCGGCGGGGAATAGTCAGGCGGGGAAAAGTCCGGCGGGGAATAGTCTGGCGGGGGAAAGTACAGGCGGGGAAAAGTCCGGCGGGGAATAGTCAGGCGGGGAAAAGTCCGGCGGGGAATAGTCCGTTTCCCATGTGATAGCACAGCAGAAAGAAAGTTTGTGCGATTGCTCTTATCAGTCGAGGTATTAGTTTTTCAATCACGAGCAGATTATCTTCACAATCTCTAATACAACAGTTATATTAACTGTAAGATGATGGTACATTGTTTAGAAAATATTGCTCTATTGCTCCTAATTTATATGCATAAAATAAACATTCAGTTTTCCCATTCTAACGTCACTTGTTTTTTTGTTTATTTAAACTTGACTGCAAGTTTTATGTACTGTTATCAGTCTTGCATATTCATCTTTAAGGGGTAGTAAACCTTTAGACAAACTTTTTCTCTAATGTTGATAAATTGATACAGGGACATTATTAATAGAATAAGATACATAGAGTTATTTCATTTTTTTAAATCCTATTTAAAAATTTTTTTTAATTATGTCACAAATGCAGCGCCATCTACTGATGTAATCTTGAACTAACACTCAGCTAATACGTACAAACGCAGAAATACGTGCATATGTACAAAACACCATACAATCCGTAGGTACTTAGTTTTTCATTCGTTTTACCTAAGTTGTTGCATTGAAATGGGCTAAAATGAGCATTGCTAATAATAGACTATTAGCAATAACAGACATTGCTAATAGTAGACTATTAGCAATAATAGACACTGCTAACCCAAACGGAATTTATAGTTGGCATTATGTACATTTATGGTTGGGCATTACCGTTGGCATTATAGTCGGCAAGTACCGTTTTGCCGTATATATTTTATAGTTGGCATAGCCTACCATAAACAACTAAATACAGTTGGCATATCCTACGATAAACAACAAGTAGAGTTGGCTAATCCGCACATAATCGCTGATAGCAAATATTTCTTTAAATAAGGCTGAGCCAACTATAAACAACGTTATATTATGGATGGCGATACCAACTATGTACAACGTTAAATTATCGATGGCGATATCTACTATGTACAACTATATTGCTATTCCTTGGCATTTGCCCATATATTCGTGGTTAAGGTGAATAAATAAACTGAAACAGTGTGAACATTTTATTATATCGCAAAAAGCAAATCTCTTGATAGCTATTTTTCATATACATATTAATGTTTTTTTTTAAAGCACCAATATATATTTATTATTAAGTATTAAAGAAAGCTTTAATTACTACTTAAATAAATTTTTCGGAGAAACATATAGCTATCAAATTCATACCTTATTTAATATTTACTTAATCAATCATGATAAACACTTCATTTGAAGAGAAGTATGTAACAAGGTGGAACAATTTTTATATTTATATAGATATAAATAGTGGTAATTATTTTTAGTAGTAGGGGTTTAACGTCTGCTTCGGAACCAAAGGCCATATCGCTGACGTCAAAAGGAAATTAAATACAAGGGACTGGAAGAAGCAGTCAGAGAGGAAAGTGGCTCCATGAACAAAGTCACTTACCACCGTCGGCGACAATGCTCATGGACGCAGAAAAGCTACTCTGTGAATGCAGTCACTTACCAAGGAATGTGACGAAGAGGGACAAAAGCACCTGTGGCTGCACTCGCGGATAGAAGAGGAAAATGAAGAGGTGATAGTAAATGAACCACACGAGTCTACGAGATATTGTACAACTGAAAATTGATCTATTTTATTTATTTATACAGTTCAGTGATTCACCGAGAACTTGTTTTCCTATTGCATTGTCCTTGAAACTAAGTTTTGAGTGTTTGCATCCTTCACACAGTCCTATTAGGGAAAATTGAACTCCTATTTTTTTTTCCTCATCAACCTCATCAAAATTCAGGGTCCTTTTTCCAGTCATTTTTCTCAAAGTAGAATCCTGAAAAAATTATAAATTACATTTGAAGAATATTAATTCAAAATCAGCTAAATCAAAGTAACATTAGTACTTACACACACAATGCATATCATAAATATTTACCAAGGTAGTAGGCACCATAGGCAGTTAAATCACATAGTTCACTCTCATATTCAGCTGGTGGTGGTTGAAATTGGGATGGTGCGACCATTTTCACTAATATAGAAGTGACTTTTTTTAAGTTGATTTAATTTGCCATGCATTTTATTAACTTTCGCCACACAAGTGCATTGCACTTTGTCCCTGTAATGAGAGAGAAAACATTACTTGTGGAAATTAGTTTTTACACTATTTTTTACTGCATTGGGAAGAAATAATAAGCTTCTTTTATTTGAAAATCTTCAATTTCATTGTCAACTAAAGATACCAAGTTATATTCAATAGTTTACACACAACTGGGAGCAAAATGGTGTATTACACAAATAATAAATACAGTTTTCATAGTCTGAATGGAGAAGAGAATTGAATGGAGTCAGGTGTTACTCGCCCAATCAAGTAATGTTAGCTTTTTGAATAGTTTATCTATACTTTCATGTACAAAAAACAGTTATGAATAGTTTGAAAATTGTATGAAGAACTAGAAATTATTTGAAATTTAGTTTTGGCATCAAGTCAACAAACTATTGATCAGTTACTTGATACTTCCTAAATCTGATAGCAAACTTGCTGAATATGACAAGTGTATTCTCCATTAGTAAATAAAGTCTATATATGCCTGGATTATATAATCATATAAAAAAAGCATTTGCTACTAACCTTAAATTGTGAATCAGTCCTCCATGAAATTGAGGAACAGCATCAAAAAATCTTGGCACATTGCTGGCATTCATTTCAATTTCTGATGAACTTGGAGCTGTTTCAATGCAATAAATTTTATTGCAGCATGCATCATAATTTTCTGAAAAGATGTTTAAAATTAAAAAAATATTAAGGAAAAAATCTCAGATATTAGATAAAAATTGTTAGCTTGTTAGTTATTACTTACTTGAGTGACATGGTGCTACAATAGCATACTTTTCCAACTTTTTTCTGATGGAACATTTTTTATGCAATGAATAGGAATTTGGCCACTTATGGATAACCACATTGCTCTCCCTAAATTTAGGTAATCTTAAACCTAGCTATTTACTTTTAGAGGTTCAAATACAATATAGATTCTATAGTTAGAAAGCTATTGAATCATCTAAAATAAAAAGGAAAGTTAAATTATACTTTTATTATATTTTAATAAAAAAACTATAAATGTGAGGCATATTCCACCTCTGGCATTGGATAAAAATATCAATAACTGTCAAATGATTACTTTTTATTGACAAAATGACTAGTTGACTATGTGTCAGCTCATTCTTTGTGTTAAAAGCACATATATAATAATTTAGCCCAAATCCAAATTTTTTGGAACTTTTTGTTGAATATTGTAATACTAATATATCTCTTAGTTTGGTTTAGATTAAATGATATATTCATGTGCCTGAATAGGGCACAGCAAAGCTGCGAGCTCCATAAATGACAATATTCCAATAAATACGCCAAATAACATTGTTGCATAAGAAAAAATTAGTTAATTAGCACCATATATAATATATGCCAGTGTGGCTTGTATGGTATACCTGTCAGTACTCTGTATTTGGTGCAAAAAAACCCACTGATTTCTTTAAAAACTTGAAATAGTTCACCACCATTTATCCCAGGTAAAAAAGTATGTCCTTTCTTGCCATTGGGCATTGGCAAGTTTTTTACAAAAATTTTAATCCTTTCAATTACAAATGGTGATAAATATTCAATTAAATCCTATACTACAATATCATTCTGTAATGAATTTATGATAAATTGATCATTTTAATTTAGCTTCTTTAGTTCTTATGGAGGTACCTGGAAAGGCAAGTGCTGAGTTTATGAGCCATAGCACTCAGCATATTTATAATAAATTAGCTGATCCATCAGCATTTTCTCAATTTAGCCACCAAAAATTAATGGCAACATTATCACTTCCATAGGAATAAATAGCTAGAAATTCACTAACTTTGCTTGAATATTATTTTTAAAGGGGAAATTTTAAATTTTCCATCGACAGGTTGGTGAAATTTGCCATGAAATACAGTCTGGATGGTGTATTCACCAGTGATCTTTTGGAGACTTTTACAGAGTTTTTCATAAGGAAAATATTTATATCTTTGCAAGATTAATTCCTGTGTTTACATGTATGATCTATTTTAATTAATTGGGAACTTTTTAGATTTTTGGAGATAGAAAAATTGTCAAAATGTCTTAGAAATTAAAATCTTGAGAAGTATAGCCAGTATATGGATATGCACACTGCATAGTAATAGTGCAATACACTACATACTGTGTCAACTCTGATCAGTCTCAAAGAATTTAATTTTAGAATAAGTTTTCTCCCAAGATTTTTCAATCCATCTCCAAAAATACCAAAATGGCTGGAATTCTCCCAAGACTCCTAGTCTCCAATATTTACATGTATTAGACTAGTTGAACATAAGAGTTAATTCGGAAATAATATCCAAGACCTTACAAATATTAGGTACTTATTTTCCATCAAAAAAGTCTCCAAAGGGCAAAGATCATTGACAAATTGGGGACGCGGACACGCTTTGAGGACTGGCTGGGTTGTCAACTTGTTGGTGGTATTTTACCCCCCCCCCCCTTTGATTTCAAAATAATATTCTAGCAAAGTCAGTGGATTATATATCTATTCCTAGGACCTAGATATGTAAGTTAGTCAGTATTCAGTAATAATCACATTATCACATAACTATTAGCTTTCTGTGGCTACTGGCTAGGTTGCCTATATAAATAATATAATAATAATTATTATAGTAGGTATTAGCTGTGTTAGTGTATGTCACAGTATTTCAAAAATCAAAGTGTGGCAGGAAAGTCACCAGTTAAGTGAGAAAATGGATCCAGTCGCCACATTTAATTTAAGACACTCATCATAGCTACTTTAAAGTTTAAAAAAAAACATTTGACTTCCTATTGAAGATATTAGTTTTACACTTGAAAACATCCTGATATTTCATGTCTGATGCAGGTGAGCACTGAGCCCCGTGAATCTCTTGACCAGACTCTAAGTAAAATAGTATGGCACAGAAACTCTCCATTTCAATTTGTCTCTCCAGCTCTCTCCTAAAATCACCAAATTTCTCTTCATAATGATTAATGATCAAATTATCATAAATTCTCTTCAAAATAACATTGTACCATATGAGAAAATTGGATATTTCTTGCCATTTGCAATTGGAGGGCTCAAAATCAATGTCACAAACTCGACGAATCGATATTAAAATGGCGAGTTTGGACATGCTTTATCTAGTTTATTATGTGGTCATAATGTGGAAGGTGGACCAGACTGTATTTCAGGGTAAATTCCAGCAAGGTGAAGGCTGCAAGGTCAGTGGATTTTTAGCTATTTATTGCTAATTTCCAATATTAGGACCATTAATTTTCGACGGAGAAATTCAGAAAATGTTGGTTGATCAACCAAATTATTATAATTGGAAATTCTTGATGGATTTTTTTCTGCTTTTGAAAAAGTCTGGAATTTTGTGTACCAAATACAGACTGGTCTCCTGAGACTATATTATGAGTTACTTTACCTACTACTACTAGTTATTTTAACTTATTTACAGGTTTAACAACTTATTTCACCCCTCAAAAATCCAAAGTCGCCTGTACCTATACCTATTATTACCATAATACTCGCAAGTCGCAACTTTGTCAAGTTTGTCATCACTTTGAATTTTTGAAACATGGGGTAATATACTTAGCCTACCTATAATTCTATCCTAATTGGTAAAATTGTAAAATGTAGGTGGATCAGCCAAATGATTGGTCACCAATGGTGACCAATCATTTGGCTACCATGTATAAAAGTATTAGAGTATGTCAGTTAAAGACAATTAATTGGCTCAGATTTCAAAAGGTCAAATCTCAGATATGTCTAATTGGCTTAAAATTTTGAATTAATTTCTCTTAATGCAGGTTTTGCAGTACTCCCGCGAGAATAAAAAATTGCCATTAATAATATTAATTTCCCACTAGAATTGTTCAATATGATTATTAGGACAATTATAATGATAATTTTAACTATTTGGATGGAAATTTAAAGTTTCATATCGAAATATAAAGAAAATATAGCCATTTTTCATTTGAATTTTAAAACTGAAAAATAATGGAAAAACCAATGGGAAATTCAATGATTTTTGGTGACTAGGGGTAATTTGAGGCGTAGAATCTGAATCTGTAGTCAGATTTTCAATATTCACAAATTTATCATGTATTGAATACAGAAAAAATGAAGTCTAGATAAGAGAGAACTGGAACACTTTCTGTTAGCATTTTGTGAGTAACTGCGAAAACTGACTTTCGCTAATAACTTTTTCATTACTTGATTAATTGAGCTGCAATTTCACAAATCTATAGTTTCAATCCTGGCCGACATTTTGGTGTATGGAAAATTTCTTTTTAGGGTCTGGTTCAAAAGTTATAAATGAAAATATACTTTGAATCCTTAATGGCGTGGTGACCTAACTGAGATCTTTCTATTTTTATAACCAAAAATCTTTTGCTTCTGGAAATTTTAAGACTGCTTCTTTTTATCGGTTGAAAGTAATATTCAAATAAAAATCTGGGCAAAATTATCTAAATTTTGGGCAATAAACCAAATTAAGACTATAGATCCAATATGGTGTATTCCATCGTTGACTTCGTGCTTATGGTACAATATGTTCAAGAAACAATTGTCTGGTAGATTTAAATCTTTAAAAAAAATCATCAATATAATATTTAAAGTGGAGAAATATGATTTGATTGAGATGTTATAGCATTTTCATTATATAATAAGCAAATTTTCAATCTTTCATTAAGTGCATTCCATTCAAGATGGCGTTTGGCTGTGTTCATTGAGCCTTCTTCTACATAGATTTTTTAAATTTGGTGATTATCAGCTGACAAATGACCTTCAGTTAGCTCTTCTCATATCATACCAGAGATTTAAAACAAATTTATTCCACCTAAAAATGTTAGGAAGTGACATTCAAAAAATTTCAATTTCATTGTTTACATTATTATCCGTCTAGTTAACTCTTGTCCGAAACATAACTGACAGTATTGTAATTGTTTGTTAATTGTTCCATTGTCATTGTGGTACTATCTGGGAAAGGCTGTTTAACATTTGTTTAATTTGTTATGAAGGCCTAACCAATTTAATCTCCTATCTAACTACCTAGTGTCCGGTCTAGGGTAACTGTGATTGCATCGTTATTGAAAGAATAAAGCTATTTATTCTTTCATGGTTTAAGTTTCAAATCTACCTACCTTAATAAGGCTTAGCCGTTTAGAACTTTAGAGCAGTAGGCTACCTAGGTATTTGGTAGGTAGCTACCTAGCCTCAGCCCTCAGGCTCTCAGCCAGCCTGGGCCCTGAGTTGTAACCTGCAGGCTACTGTCTGCTGAGTAGCTAACTAGCTACCTATTTATTAGGGTCAAACAGGCCAAAATGTATTTGGCACACAAAAATCCACAGACTTTTCTGAAATGCTGAAAAATCCACCAATATTTTCTTGATTATTTAGCAATTTTTCCAGTTTAGCCACCAAAAAATTAATGATAACAACTATACCTATATATACACTGACACACCTGGAAATAAACACAGAAATTTTCCCTTTTCATCATGCAAATCTAGGTACTTAAGTTTTCCTTTCAAATTAATATCATACCTAGGTAGTAAATGATACAATGTGACTATTTGAGCTAAGAATCCACTGACTCCAGACTTAGAGACTGTAGAATATGGAACATTTTTCCAAGACTGCAACAAATCTGAGCCCAATTTTAGAAATTTTAGATCTCTGCGGCAATATTTCTTAGTGTGCCGTGTGGCAGGTCCTAGGAAACTCACCACTCAAAAATTTAATGTGAAAATGGATCCAGGAGGCAGGTCTGGATTTTTTCAGCTTTTTGAAAAAGTCGGTGGAATTTTGTGCACCAAATACAGACTGGTGATGACGGTGACTCAGTCACCGGTGGAATTTTTGAGTCAGTCAGTGCCACTCTGCATGATACCTAACAATTGTCTCTTATCCCACTTCCACAGAGATTGTAATTTGAGAAAGAGTTACTCTCTTCAGTCTGACTCTCAGCAGAAGATTCAAAATCTCCCGCAGCTAAATTAATGGTAGCTATGTAGTAACATAGAAATCAATTCAAGATCTCCCGCAGAGCCATGTTTCGAAGTACCTATGGGGTAATGGGTACCAGTCTGTATTTGCCATGTTTTAATGTGTGGCAGGAAAGTCGCGAGTTTAATGAGAAATGAATCCAGGTCGGCGTCGCCACACTAAAGTTACTTTTAATGAGAAATTTGAGTTCCTAGTTTAGATTTTACACTTGGAAACATCCTTATGGATTATGCTTCATGCCTGATGCATGTGTATTTCTTTGAGACTATTTTAGCAGTGATTTACTTGTAATTTACAGGTTTTCCAACTTATTTAACCTCTCAAAAGTCGCCAATATACTGGGGACTTTGTCCATACTTTAAAACATGGCTGAGTATTTGGTGCCAAAAATTCCATTGACTTTTTCAAAAAATGTGGCGACCTCAGGTCGTCACATTTAAGATATTTTAAAGGAAGTTGACTTACTAGTTCCTACCTATCTAGTGAAGATTTTACACTTGAAAACATTCTTATGCTTCATGTCTAATGCATGTGTATCTCTTGAGACTATTTAATGAGTCATTTACTTATTTACTCATTATTTTAAGCTAGGTATTTACATTTATTTTACCTCACAAAAGTTGCCAATATACTGGCGACTTTGTCCATAGCATGATAGCTCATGCTATGGACTACTGTCCATACTGGACTTCAGGTTATATTTTTTTCTACATTGAAAATTATATTCTGACAAAGTCGGTGGATTTTTAGCTATTTACTCATATGTTAGGTACCATTAATTTTCGGTGAAAAAAATGGGTTAAATGTTGGTGGATCAGCGTCAGCCAAATTACTGGAAATTTGTGATGGGACTCATGGATTATTTCAGTTTTTCAAAAAGTCAATGGAATTTTTTGCACCAAATACAGACTGGTACCCCATAGATGATAGGTACTTCGAAACATGGATCTGCGGGAGATCTTGAATTGATTCCTATGTTACCACATACCATTAATTTAGCTGCGGGAGATTTTGAATCTTCTGCTGAGAGTCAGAGGAAAGAGAGTAACCCTTTCTCAAATTAGCTACAATCTCAGTGGAAGTGGGACAAGAGACAATTGTTATTATGCAGAGTGGCACTGACTCAGACTTAGCTAGAATATTATTTCCTAAGGAGAAAAATCCCACCGGTGACTGAGTGACCGTCATATGACGATCATCACATGATCATGAGTCGTGACATGTCACGACGGTGGGATTTACCATTACCTAATTGCCAGACTGCAGAATATGGAACATTTTTCCAAGACTCTCTGCCATGTTTTAAAGTATGGACAAAGTCGCCAATATATTGGCAACTTTTGAGGGGTAATAAGTGTAAAAACCTGTAAATAACATGTAAATCAATCCTAAAATAGTTTAGAGATACATATGCATCAGACATAAAACATAGACATAAGGATGTTTCTAAGAGTAAAAGCTTCTCTAGGAAGTCAATTCTCTCCTTTAATGTATCTTAGAAGTGGTGACCTGGATCCATTTTGTCATTAAACTGGCGACTTTCCTGCCACACTTTGAAAGATGGACTCTCTGCGGGAGTTTTTAACTTTTTGATTGAATTTTAGAAATTGGATATCTCTGCGGGAGATCATGAATTAATTCCTATGTTACCATTAATTTAGCTGTGGGAGATTTTGAATTAATTCCTATGTTACCATTAATTTAGCCGTGGGAGATTTTGAATTAATTCCTATGTTACCATTAATTTAGCTGTGGGAGATTTTGAATTAATTCCTATGTTACCATTAATTTAGCTGCGGGAGATTTTGAATTAATTCCTATGTTACCATTAATTTAGCTGTTGGAGATTTTGAATTAATTCCTATGTTACCATTGATTTAGCTGCGGGAGATTTTGAATTAATTCCTATGTTACCATTAATTTAGCTGTGGAAGATTTTGAATTAATTCCTATGTTACCATTAATTTAGCTGCGGGAGATTTTGAATTAATTCCTATGTTACCATTAATTTAGCTGCGGGAGATTTTGAATTAATTTCTATGTTACCATTAATTTAGCTGTGGGAGATTTTGAATTAATTCCTATGTTACCATTAATTTAGCCGTGGGAGATTTTGAATTAATTCCTATGTTACCATTAATTTAGCTGCGGGAGATTTTGAATTAATTCCTATGTTACCATTAATTTAGCTGCGGGAGATTTTGAATTAATTTCTATGTTACCATTAATTTAGCTGTGGGAGATTTTGAATTAATTCCTATGTTACCATTAATTTAGCTTCGGAAGATTTTGAATTAATTCCTATGTTACCATTAATTTAGCTGCGGGACATTTTGAATTAATTCCTATGTTACCATTAATTTAGCTGTTGTAGATTTTGAATTAATTCCTATGTTACCATTAATTTAGCTGCGGGAGATTTTGAATTAATTCCTATGTTACCATTAATTTAGCTGCGGGAAATTTTGAATTAATTCCTATGTTACCATTAATTTAGCTGCGGGAGATTTTGAATTAATTCCTATGTTACCATTAATTTAGCTGCGGGAGATTTTGAATTAATTCCTATGTTACCATTAATTTAGCTGCGGGAGATTTTGAATCAATTCCTATGTTACCATTAATTTTGATGAGGAGATTCTCAATCTGCTGCTGAGAGTCTGAGACAAATTCAATCTCAGATAAAAATGCAGTAAAGACTTATTATTTTATATTTTTTTATTTTAATTAAATTAAATAAATTTATTAAATGTTATTCATTTTAAATTTTTTAGTTATATTTCTTACCAGTTTGTATTTCATTGGAAATTCCACTGACATGTTGGCATAATTTTTTCACTCCAGTTTAAATATTCTAGCAAAGTCAGTGGAATTTTAGCTATTGATTCCTATGTTACCATTAATTTTCGAAGGTGGAATTGAAGAAATGATGGTAAATTAGCCAAATTTTAAGGTAGATTTTTTCAGATTTTTGGTGAAGTCAGTGGGATTCTGTGCACCAAATACAGACTAGGGCATAGGTAGGTCTGTAGTTAGGTAAGATAATTTGCCCTTAAACAGACTGTTTAGGCAAATTAATCCCATTCGACACTATTCAATTTTTTTCTTTCTTTGCCCTCTTCTAATCATTCATATTCTTCAAACAGTTGACTGATTTCTTCCTTATTGATTTCAAAAGTTTTTTAATCAACCAGCCATGGATAAGAGAAACAGGATAAAAAGCATTATAGTTTATAAGAAACCAGGTAAGGTATACAGGTAAACCAGGTAATTGAAATAAATTTATTCAAATAAGATTTTTCTCCCTTAAATCTGGAGAAGTGAATGATTGGCTTGTGACAGATTTTTTCATTTTTAATGAAACATTATCAGTCTTCTCACTCGCCAGTCAATTACTCACTCGCCAGTTTCTCACTCGCCAGCTGGATGATGTTTTTATAAAAAATGAAAATACTTCCTTAGATTTAAGTGAGAATTGAATTTGCTTGAACTTTATTCTAGTACACTTCTGACTTTTGCAGAGTAAGATTTTTTAATTTAATCGATTTGATTTAAATATTTCTGTATCAATTTCCAGGATCCACTCAATCAATTTCTTCTCCTTCTTTGTGGGCAATCCCAGTCCCTAGAACACAATTAACATCCAATGTTCAGGGATTTAACTATCCAGGTAAATAGCTATATGTTAAGGTTTCAAAATAAGAGCGACATTGATTATTTTTTATCCTATCTAATTATCATTTTTATAGTTTATTAAGCTGTTTGATATTATCTCCTACAGGTCACTCCTCTTCTTCATATGGTGCAAATGATGTTCTAAACCAACAACCCCTAAATAATGGCCAAACTTATGGTGGTTACAGTAAATTGTTCTTCACTGATGTTTCTCAACCTTCACTGATGTTTCCTACTGCACTACAGCAACAGCCTACAATGCCTATGACTCTGAGCACAGGTTATTATAACATGACACTGTGAATACTTTCTGTTTTATTTATTTTTGTATTTTGATTATGATTTCTCTTGTTTTGCTTAGGTTTTGATATAAAATTTACAATCATTTAGCTGTGTACTTGCCCAAAAAGTTCTATGTATAGAACTTCGAAAGGGCTTGAATATTTTTTTTTAATGTTATTTCTTTTCTTTTACTATTGTACTAATGTCTTATTCAATAAAAATTATCATTATCATTATCATGACAATATTATTTACTGAGTATGAATATACATATAGCTAATAAATTATTTATTCTCTCCTTCAGAACCTGCTCCTTCATTTTCATTTGTGCATCCTCCCCAGATGGAAACATCTCCACAACAACAGATGCAGGCTCAGCAACTACCTAATCAATCCTATGATGTTCCTCTCATTGAATTAACAGACCCAGAAATCATGAAGTCAGATAATGATAGCAAAGCTTCAAATACTGATGCAATGGTATCTGTGGTAAGTTTTATCCCTACTGTTATGACATACCTAGTCACATACTACTTGTATTAAAACATTCAGTTGTTTGAAGTAATCATGATGTTAATTTTCAGGTTGGTGGCAGGAAGAGATTCAAGCACAATTGCCCAGAATGTGTAGATAATAAGGTCAGTTGAATTGTGATTAGCTACTAATTGAAATAACTAAATGAGGAATATTCTTTTGCTGCAGATCCTTTCTTCTCATGATATAATTCATTGAATATATCAAAAGTTTCTGTAATATATTAGCTAAATTAATAAGCTGGTAGATGCAATGAAAAATTGAAGAATATTGTGAAGAAATGTTTACTGATAAATTAATCGTATTATACTCTTTTTGCCGAAAACACTTCCACCGCACGACCCTTTTGCCGAACGAAACTTTCTCCCAATTTCCAAATGTTGACTTTTAAAACAAATTCAAGTTAATTCAAAATAGGTTCAGTTTATGGATATTGAAAATTGTTAATATTGTTTCAAAACTTACATATATGCAGATCATTTTTCTTAGTTCATGTATATTCATATTTTCCAATGAAGAGGTAAGATTGTATAAATTTACAATCAAATCATTCTTCTCAAATTGATTAAACAATAATATTATTGCTTCACTGACTGATGAAATAAAAACCAATTTGATTATAAATTATAGAAAAAAGTTAATTCACCAAAATTTTCACCATTATGAGATTATTACGAGTATCTTCTGTAATGATGCTACAATAGAAAGAGCTATTCATTTTATTTTTGAAATGTCTTGTTTCTACTAGCAGAGCATTATTAACCTTACAGTAGAATACTAGTTTAATACTAAGCAGTTAGCTACTGAATATTTATTTTATCATGTATCTCACTTATTACAAAAGTATCAGTGTCATTGACAGCATAATTGGTTCAGTCTATTAAAACCAAAATTGAAATTTATGTTGAATAATTCATACAATTTTATATAATTTTTTTTATTTCAACCTTTTTAAAGTAACTGTACTTTTGAATGTACTTACTAATCTATTTGAACCTCCATCAACTGTTTATTAGTTGGTAGTAGAGCACATGTGAAATTAAATATGATTGTAAATCCTATTTATTGTAGCTAAATACTAATAGTAGTGTGCATCTAAAAATAAAGCCGATGAGAATCGTATAAGGTATTACATTTTATTTCTCGGCGAAAGAGTCTTGCGCCCAAAGTGTTTTCAGCCAAAGTACTGGTCACCCTGCATATATTTATAACTGAAATTAGTTCATTATTCAATTTACAGGCGTTATTTGATCTGCCACGACATTTAAGAGAGAAACACAATTACACACATGATGATGCCAGGTACTATGTTCAAAACAATGGAATGAGAGGTCGTAATTTCAGGAACGAAGATCGCATCAATTCTCTCAAGACATGTGGTTATCAAGGATGTAGGGAGAAAGTCTTGAGGTTAGATTTACATCTCAAGTCTGTACACAAGGCATATCTGGTTAAACCCAAAGTGAACAAGCGAGAACTACTCGAAGAAGAGGAGCCGGATAAGAAAAGCAAACATAAGTCTGTTAGGTTGTCAGCACCGCCAACAGTTTTCATGAACTTGTTGAAGAAAGTTCTTGACCTCTATTTGCATCACAAGAAACTTTCTGTCAATAAAAGAGTCCAACATGCTGCCAGATGTAGGAGTTTATTCGAACTTTTGAGACCAGCATCAGTGACAGATATTCTCAATGAAAACAAACTAAATGCTTTTTTTGTTGAGAAATTTGAGACAGGCCAATGGAAAGCCAATACTATTAAACATTATATTCTGAGCTTTCAGAAGTTTTTAGAGTATGTTGAATCAAAGAACCTCATTGCTATGACTGAGCAGCAAGGCAGGAATCTCCATTCTCTCATCAAGGATTTACCTGATTGGAGAGACGAGTACAAGGATTATGTGAAGCAACAAAAAAATGAGCTGTGGAAAAAGCGAAAAGAAATGCTGCACAATCCTGACGATGTAAGCAAGTACCTCAATAGTGAAGAGTATAAAGGTGCAATTAATTTGATCAACAAGGTGAAGAACAGCTCCAAGCCAATGAATCTACTCAGGACACAATACAATGCAATTCTTCGTAACATCATCACTACTTTCCATCTTCGATGTGCCAAGAGGGCTGGAATATTTGGTCAAATATGTGTTTCAGATTATGAGAAGAAAGAAATGGAAAAAGACGAATTTGTTGTAAATGTACAAGAACATAAGACGTCAGGCTGCTATGGAGACTCTTCCTGCGTCTTCTCTAAGTTCCAGTGCGACTGCATTGATGTGTATTTGAAAAAAATCAGGTCCCAAGTAGTCAATGAGAACAGTGGTGAATTTTTGTTTCTTAAATTCAATGGTCGCAAGCTCACAAATACTGACGTTTCTAACAATTTGAAGATGAGTTGGAAAGCTGCTGATATAAAGAAAAATACAAACTCAACAGTATTTAGGGAGAGTATTATTACGGAGATGTACAAGAATGCACCATCAGAAAAAGAAAAGCAAAATGCAGCGTTATTACTAGATCATGATATGAGCACTGGATACAAACAGTACAACATTGTTCTGAAGAGTGAGAAGGCAGTGTCTGCTGCAAAGTATGCCTCTCAGCTCATGAGAATTGATGATGCTCAAAGTAAGTTGATTTGTTCTTAATTTCTCTCCATTTACTTTTTATTCCATTTTACTTGATCTATTGTAAATAAATAGCTATCATTATTCATCATGCAAAAACACCAGTAAGCTGCTGTTATTATATTATTATTATTCATTCTGCCATATTCTAAGTATTACTTTTTCAACAGGATGTGTGACGGAAGAGTCATCGAAGTCTATTAGTCATTCTCGCAGTGGTTCTGAAGAAAAAATGATACTCTCTCAAGAAAATGATACTACTGAAAAGAACACCTGTCTGTCTTCCCAATTCACCACAGAAACTTTTCCTACTTTTTCTGGATCCACTGAAGCGTCTCCTGCTTCTCCTTTCGTATCTTCCAAATGCTCTGCTGATTCTCACGTCAACTCCAAGAAAGTGCCTGCTTCTCCTTCCGTATCTTCCAAATGCTCTGCTGATTCTCACGTCAACTCCAAGAAAGTGCCTGCTTCTCCTTTCGTATCTTCCAAATGCTCTGCTGATTCTCACGTCAACTCCAAGAAAGTGCCTGCTTCTCCTTCCGTATCTTCCAAATGCTCTGCTGATTCTCACGTCAACTCCAAGAAAGTGCCTGCTTCTCCTTCCGTATCTTCCAAATGCTCTGCTGATTCTCACGTCAACTCCAAGAAAGTGCCTGCTTCTCCTTTCGTATCTTCCAAATGCTCTGCTGATTCTCACGTCAACTCCAAGAAAGTGCCTGCTTCTCCTTTCGTATCTTCCAAATGCTCTGCTGATTCTCACGTCAACTCCAAGAAAGTGCCTGCTTCTCCTTCCGTATCTTCCAAATGCTCTGCTGATTCTCACGTCAACTCCAAGAAAGTGCCTGCTTCTCCTTCCGTATCTTCCAAATGCTTTGCTGATTCTCACGTCAACTCCAAGAAAGTGCCTGCTTCTCCTTCCGTATCTTCCAAATGCTCTGCTGATTCTCACGTCAACTCCAAGAAAGTGCCTGCTTCTCCTTCCGTATCTTCCAAATGCTCTGCTGATTCTCACGTCAACTCCAAGAAAGTGCCTGCTTCTCCTTCCGTATCTTCCAAATGCTCTGCTGATTCTCACGTCAACTCCAAGAAAGTGCCTGGCACATTGCGTGTTAGGAAATTAAAACGTGGTAAACCAAATCAGTTAAAGAATAAAAATAGTGTTTCCGTTAAGGTCATTACTCCAGCTCCTTCGAAAACCATTATAGATTTATATTTAATTTAGTTTTCCTAAATTTAAAATGGGAAAATATAGTTTTCTCCTATGCTCCTTGAGTTTGATTGTATGTTAAACAACAATTAACATGAACAAATATTATTTCTTTCTCTAAATTAGTTTGAATTTATATAGCTACTTAGTTACTTTTAAAATGGATAATTATTATTCTTTTCTCTTAATGAGTATGAGTTTATATAGTTATATTTTCTCTTAAATTTTGAGTTCTGATTTATATTGAATAAGCCCCCAGGGGCTTTTTCCTGAAGCTGTCTGTGGTGAATGGGAAAGAATGGGGGTGACGTCCCTTAGGCCCCGAACAGCTTTGAAATTGGAATTTTGTATTGTCTTTTTCATTTTTACCATGTTCATCTTTTTTTAACACTACTTGCAGTTTTAGAGGATAGCGCTAGGGTTATGCTCTTCAACTACGAGGTCTTAGATCTTTATGTTAGGTAGGCTCGTAGGCTTCATTTACTATCAATTCTTCATTTTCCTCTTCTATTCGTGAGTGCAGCCACTGGTGTTAGTGTCCCTTTTCGTGTCATTCCTTTGTAAGTGACTGCATTCACGGAGTAGCTTTTCTGTATCCATGAGCATTGTCACCGACGGTGGTAAGTGACTTTGCTCATGGAGCCACTTTCCTTTCTGACTGCTTCTTCCAGTCCCTTGTATTTAATTTCCTTTTGACGTCAGCGATATGTCCTTTAGTTCCGAAGCAAACGTTGAACCCCCTACTTAATTAGTTAACTATATTGAATAACTTTTAAAATGGATAATTGTTATTTCTTTCTCTAAATTAGTTTGAATTTATATAGCTACCTAGTTATATTTTCTCTTTAAGTTTTGAGTTCTGATTTATATTAAATAACTTTTAAAATGGATAATTGTTATTTCTTTCTCTTGATGAGTTTGAATATTTTTTTGATCTAATTTGAGAACATTCAAAATAGTGTTTCACTATTTCTTAAATCTATTTTTCAATTGTTCAATCTTAAAACTTTGTTTCATTTACATCCTTTATTTCTATTCAT
The DNA here is from genome assembly GCA_947561585.1 of Caprella mutica. NCBI lineage: Eukaryota > Metazoa > Arthropoda > Malacostraca > Amphipoda > Caprellidae > Caprella > Caprella mutica. The sequence goes on from CANNZV010000980.1 coordinate 34,870, forward strand.
TGTATTTTATGTGTAGCGATAAGGGAAACTAATTGAATATTTGATCACCATGTTCTTCACTACAAGTTAACCGAATCATTACTAGTCTTAGCTCATCATTTATACATTTTCACTCTTCTGTGTTGAAATGAACTTTTGAAATACCAATTTATTCATTCAATTAATAGTTACTTTGAGCAACCAAGAAATTCCTTTATGTTGTTTTTGTATGTGTTTTAAGACTCGATTGTTTTAGAGAATGACATTACATTGTTGGCACTATAGGATACTATATTAGTGAAGTGAATTTACATGGTTACCAATTATTTAAGAACAGCAACTAGGTATATAATCTATTACTATCATACTCTTTATTTAAATTACTATGTGTTACTTTTAGCTTTATGGTGCCATTCATTTGAATTTAAAGCCACATTCATCAAGAAAACTGAACGATAGAACACTTAAAGGTATATGTCAAATAAATTAGGGTGTTTGTTTAACCTCCCAGAAAATATAACAGCTGGAAGTGAATGTATTGCCATCCTTTCGAATGCATATGCCTTTCCTTATATGCATTATCTTAAAGTGCATATGTTATCTTTGAAACATATTAGTTTCCTCAAATGCATATGCGTTTTATGAAATACATATGCCTTTTCTCAAAAAACGTAAAACCTGTTGCATATGCAGTATATTTCCCTTTGCATATACTGCATATTTGGAAATGCATATTGTTACAACCCTAATAATGAATATATACTGCATATGCAACAGGTTTTATGCTTTCTGAGAAGACGCATATGCATTTGAGAATAAAAGTATATGCATATATATAAATGCATATGCTTATTAATAAATGCATATGCATATTACTAAACTCATATGTATATTTATAATTGCATATGCCTGTTGATAAACGCATATGCATATTGGTAAATGCATATATGCAAATTAGTAAAAGCATATGCATATTGGTGAATGCATAAATGCAAATTAGTAAATGCATATTTATAATTGCAATTGCCAATCTAATAAGCATATGCGTCTTAGAAAAGCATATGCAAAATACGGAATGTCACAACCCTAGTAATGATAGAGACTTATTCATGGTCATTCACCGAAGCGTAGACTGTTGTTTATTAATTTAATTCGGAAACGGAAGGCTCAATGAAAATCTGTGTTGGTCAAAATTCATGATAAATGTATTAGCTACCTTTAATATGAAACGAAATTTATTCAATATAACCACCCGAGAACAACTTGGACACAGGTTGCACGCACAGTATCTGCATCTAGTTCCTCCCGAGATTTGGTCAATTTTCGTTTCACAACCTTGACACTCGGGGTGCGACAGAGACACACAGTACAAGCCTTCTGCTCCAAAGTGGTACAAATTCCATTACATTGAGAGCCGGAGAAGAAGGGGGCTAAAGTTCCTTAGACCAAAAGGACTTCAACTAGTCCTTACACCAAGATTGGACCAATTATACTGAGTGAGCAGTGAATCCGTCCTATTAGAGTGTTACACCTTCATACCCTGGTGGAGCATTCACCCATTGAACAACCCGTCCTTCAACATATCAAGGAACTTGTGCTGGTTGATCTTGCAACCATTTTCAACGAAAGTTGAAGGAGTTTAGAGGCCACTGGACGTAACTCCCGCCTACACCATAACCGAAGCTGGTTTTGTCTCCTGAAGGATTCCGACGTCCAACTGGTACAGATTTTTTTTGTTTAAAAAATCCGATCATTCTGCAAATTGTGGATTGCTGAACCGTGAAAAGTTTCTCATCGGTCCAGAGAACTGTAGGCTATATTTCATCAAGACGTTTCTTCAGAAGCATCCTTGCTCTTTGGAGTCTTTTCTTCTTTGTGGCCTCAGAGAGAAGTTGTCTTTTAGATATTTTGTAGTGTGATACTTCGAGATTATTTCTGAGCAGTCTCTGCATAGTGGAGGGACTCACTTAGGGCTTATTGGCACTTCTTGCAGGGTTTCGTCTCGACTTTTCTTTGGTGTTCTTTATCAAGTTATTTGTCCTCACGAGTTTTTCAGGAGTACTCCGAACCCTCTGTTGGGTGCAACCACTTTCATTGAACAGTTTGACGGCTTTGGGGACACCAGAACAACTTACAGATCCTCTCAGAATCTTAAAAATACCAGCACCATCATTGTACAGTACTGGCAAGTTAAAATTTGGTTCAATTTTAGTAATCCGCTATTACACACTAGGTACAAGATATGTAATACTGTATCTTTAAAAAAATAGGCCATTTAGAACTTATTACATACATTTAAAATCTTCTCAAAAAATAGTTTACCTACATTTCGGGAGTGTTCCGGTTGTGCAAGTGATGAGTTGCGAGTGAGAGTGAGAAATATTTTGAGTGGGAATTGTGAGTGAGTTTTCCTGTTTTGCCTTCGATTACGTAATTCCATTACTGTTAAAAATACGTTGGTATATAAGAGGGCGTGCCAGGTCATCCCCCTGCCAGGTCATTAAACGACCATGAAGTGTGCAGTACAACAAACTAGCGGATACAGTGAACTACATTAACGGATTCATGTCACAAAAATCTAAAAGATTTATGTATCTTGAAGTGTGCATTTTAATATTATATCATGAGAATACTATTAGAGTACGCTAACCACACTCAAATAATATAAATGTGACCCACAGATGGTGACCACGTACGATTCACATTAACTTGTCTAAAATATTAATTTTAGAAATTCCCACTCGCATTTTAAATTCCTCACTCGTATTTCAAAATACTCACTCACAATATCTCTTTTTGATTGTCACTCGCAGTTTTATACTTGCACTCGCAGTTTTTGACTCAATACTGGCTACTCGCAGTTCGGTGCAACTCACTTTTCGGTGACTGACCCTGTAATTTACCAATATTTTTCTTGTCACGCACCAGTTAGGAGGATAGGTCTCTTTGGTTTATAGCAAACTATAGAGAAAATAATGAGATAATCAGTATAACTTAATATTCTCATCTATCACTTTTATCAGAATAATAGGAGAGCGGATTACTTTAATCACTAAATTGTCGTTAGGGAATTTCAAATTTTTAACAGTTAGAGTTTGAAAAAATAAAGTATAGTTTTAATATTTAATTATCCTATCATACTATTTGTAAATGTATTTTATAGCGGGAAAACTAAACTTATGGCAACACATCATCAACGTTGGAATACACAAGAGTCATGCGGGATTCCACGAGGGAATACTCGTAGATTCGGTGGAAGCCACGATGTACTTTCCCACTTGTGGGAATGCTCTGTAATAGCGCGGGAATATAGCAAAACTTATATTATCTCCGCGGGAAGATAGCACACGAAACCCCAAATGTTTTGAAACTTTGCGGGACAGTAGCGTACTCGCGGGATAATTGCAAAAGATAAGATTATTTCTCAATTCCTATGTTCCCATGGTTATTTAACTTATTTTGGCTTGAAATCTTCAAAAAATGAGCCAAATTGGCTTGGCTCATATTTTTTGTGAAATTTTGGCTAAAAAATTGGCTTACAATTTTCCAGCCTCTGAAACATGGAATTTGGTCAGTCTGAAAAGAATGTATCCTAACTAACTCCTCAGGTCAGACTGCTGAGACTTGAGTCACTCATGTAAATGTAACAGATCCCACTGTACAAAAAAATCCATAAGTATACGGGGACAAAGTGCGAACACCACGTGATACTCACAGGAGGTTTCTCCTGTGGTTCACATTTCTTTGAGTAAACAAAGTTGTAATTAACTTTTTGCAATTTTGTTTACATATTCGTGTTCACGAATATCATTTACTTCCTATTGCTCAATAAAAGTAATACATTTAATGTATAAGCGAGCATATTAGTATTTTAGACTAGTTAATGTGAACCGTACGTGATCGCCACCTGTGGGTCACATTTATATTATTTGAGTGTGATTGGCATATTCTAATAGTATTCTCATGGTATAATATTAAAATGCACACTTCAAGATACATAAATCAACACTTGATATTTATTCAAATGAATAAATTACTCATTTAATACTCATGAGAACCGTAGGTGGTCACCACCTGTTGGTCACACTTATCTAATTTGAGTGTGATTGGCGTATTCTAATGGTATAATATTAAGATGAGAACTTCAAGATACATAAATCTTTTAGATTTTTGTGACATGAAACTGTTAATGTAGTTTGTTGTATCCGCTATTTTGTTGTACTGCACACTTCATGATTGTTTAATGACCTGGCAGGGGGGTTCGGGGGGCGGCACGCCCCCGATATACGTATTTGTGATGATATATTTGAAATAATCGGCAGATGTACCTTTCCAAACCCCCAAACAAAATGGTCATAACCTAACCTATCGGAAAATTAATTGTGCTATATCTCGAAAACGAAGAGTTTTCACAACAAATAGTATTCGTGAAAAACGTCTTAAAATGGCTTTTTTAACCTATTGTTGATGTCAAATTACCGAAAATCGTAATAAAGATAGATATATTTTAAAAAACGTGACCCACAGGAGAAACCTCCTGTGAGTCTCACCTGGCGTTCGCATTTCCTTCCCGTATGTTACTCAAAAAATCACTACCTATACCTAGGCGGCTAGGCATAATAATTAAATTAATTTTGGATGCAAATTTCTTTTCCCATCATTCTATGTTTATAGTACAGTTCAATGAGTTAATCAGATGGTTAAATACAGGTCCAGAAGAAAGTACTACATCAATAAATAGGTATTCTTTAACTTATTCTGAAACATGGACTAGGTGACAAATTGATAAGCAGGTAGCTAGGTATTCCAGTTTGACTTCATATCACTGTGGACAATAACATGATAAAAAAGTACCTAGGTACAGGTATAATATTTTCTATACCTACACAGATTTATGTAGCTCCTAAATATTGAAGTTATTAGAACCTCACCAATTTTAGTTATAGGTACTTAAAATTGGGTAGGTACACAGAACTGTGGTACACAGGCTTTGAGTAGGTGTAGCGCCCTACCTACGATGCTAGCAAGTGTATTTGCTAAAGATTTCATATTTAACTGGCTTTTCTTTCTTCTCTTTTTATCTTTCACTACATTCTTGGTAACTTTACAAGTTCTTACTTGACATAATTCAATAATAATTTATTTCACTTTGACTTATTAAATAACTGACCACGTCCTACTGTTCTCAGTGTGCTGTCGATTGAAAAGCTTCGGTTTGCTTTATAAAAATCGGCAAAGTGATTGGTTATCATTTTACCAATATAACAATGAAGTAAAACTGATCACAGCTAGGAGGTAATATTTTCATATTACCTACGAATTATTTTCATTTTTTTTAAACTAAAGTAGGTAATAATTGAAAATTTAATTCTTAGGATAATTCTTAGAATTTTTATTTTTAAAGTAATAATTTATGCTACCTACCTATCTATAATCTAGCTAAATATTATATCTAAAAATGTATAGGTTTTAGGTACTTACCTAGAGGTAGTAATGATAATGAACATTATAGGCAGTATGATTATATTGCAGCACTTATAATATATTATTTTAAACATATATTTACATTATTCATTATAGCATACCATTATACCTACTAGATACAATAAACCTTGTACTTTAAATTAAGTATAAAATGTAAAAAGAAATAGGTAGTATAACTAGGTATGAAAAATTAATAATGTTCGTTATCATAGTAGGTATCAAAAATTATTATTATACAACAATCAACCTTTTGATGCCTGAGATAATATATTTTATTCATAGCATGTGCGCATGAACGTAGGTATATGGCAGCTGTACAAGAGTTGCCATGTCTTGTATTTTATTTTACGGGAAAATGATAACCATAGTATGCATTTTAGAATTAACACCACCCACTCGTAATTACATTGAAATATAGCAAATTGGTTATATATTATCACTTGATAATACCTATTGATCAATCTCTATGAAACTAAAATCATTTTCATCCATATGTATTTTTATGAATTTTGTTTTATTTTATTATCCGTTGTTCAACCAACTATACTCTGCTCTAATTTTTAGGTGATTCGAACAACTCCGATTATAGTTGGCTGTGCCATCTTTCATTCAGTAAATTATAGTTGGGTTTACCAACCTAAATTTTTTTTGGAGAAATTATGGTTGATTAAGTACGGCGTCGCATATAATCGACGGTAAAAAATACCCCCCGTATATAAATGTACATAATGCCAACTATGATTTCCGTCTGGGAATAGTAGACTATTAGCAATAACAGACACTGCAAATAGTAGACTATTAGCAATAATAGACACTGCTAATAGTAGACTATTAGCAATAGTAGACACTGCTAATAGTAGACTATTAGCAATAACAGACACTGCAAATAGTAGACTATTAGCAATAACAGACACTGCTAATAGTAGACTATTAGCAATAACAGACACTGCTAATAGTAGACTATTAGCAATAACAGACACTGCTAATAGTAGACTATTAACAATAACAGACACTGCTAATAGTAGACTATTAGCAATAATAGACACTGCTAATAGTAGACTATTAACAATAACAGACACTGCTAATAGTAGACTATTAGCAATAACAGACACTGCTAATAGTAGACTATTAACAATAACAGACACTGCTAATAGTAGACTATTAGCAATAACAGACACTGCTAATAGTAGACTATTAACAATAACAGACACTGCTAATAGTAGACTATTAGCAATAATAGACACTGCTAATAGTAGACTATTAACAATAACAGACACTGCTAATAGTAGACTATTAGCAATAATAGACACTGCTAATAGTAGACTATTAGCAATGACAGACACTGCTAATAGTAGACTATTAGCAATAATAGACACTGCTAATAGTAGACTATTAGCAATGACAGACACTGCTAATAGTAGACTATTAGCAGTAACAGACACTTCTAATAGTAAACTATTAGCAATAACAGACACTGCTAATAGTAGACTAGATTGCATCTCATTTTAACAGCTGATGAACAATAACAATTCGCAGCGCCCTCCTTGCAGATGCGGTGAACTTTGGACTTAAACCCAAATAGGCATTTTTATATATTTTACGGTTGTTAGTTATATATATGACGAATGAACTCTCGTGCGTATACAACTAATTACTAACAATTAATTATTAACTAATTACTAACAATTAATTATTAACTAATTACTAACAATTAATTATTAACTAATTACTAACAATTAATTATTAACTAATTACTAACAATTAATTATTAACTAATTACTAACAATTAATTATTAACTAATTACTAACAATTAATTATTAACTAATTACTAACAATTAATTATTAACTAATTACTAACAATTAATTATTAACTAATTAATAACAACATTTTTTGTAAAATTTACTGCCCCTTACATATTACATGCAATATAAATCAATAATATGAACGGTTTGTAATTAACCTTTCAGTTTTGTGAAATTTACTGGGGTGGAATATACAGGGTGGAATGTCTTGTGTGGAATATACCAGATGAAATTTACTGGGGTGGAATATACAGGGTGGAATGTCCTGTGTGGAATATACCAGATGAAATTTACTGGGGTGGAATATACAGGGTGGAATGTCCTGTGTGGAATATACCAGATGAAATTTACTGGGGTGGAATATACAGGGTGGAATGTCCTGTGTGGAATATACCAGATGAAATTTACTGGGGTGGAATATACAGGGTGGAATGTCCTGTGTGGAATATACCAGATGAAATTTACTTGGGTGGAATATACAGGGTGGAATGTCCTGTGTGGAATATACCAGATGAAATTTACTGGGGTGGAATATACAGGGTGGAATGTCCTGTGTGGAATATACCAGATGAAATTTACTGGGGTGGAATATACAGGGTGGAATGTCCTGTGTGGAATATACCAGAAATTTACTGGGTGGAATATACAGGGTGGAATGTCCTGTGTGGAATATACCAGATGAAATTTACTGGGGTGGAACATACAGGGTGGAATGTCCTGTGTGGAATATACCAGATGAAATTTACTGGGGTGGAATATACAGGGTGGAATGTCCTGTGTGGAATATACCAGATGAAATTTACTGGGGTGGAATATACAGGGTGGAATGTCCTGTGTGGAATATACCAGATGAAATTTACTGGGGTGGAATATACAGGGTGGAATGTCCTGTGTGGAATATACCAGATGAAATTTACTTGGGTGGAATATACAGGGTGGAATGTCCTGTGTGGAATATACCAGATGAAATTTACTGGGGTGGAATATACAGGGTGGAATGTCCTGTGTGGAATATACCAGATGAAATTTACTGGGGTGGAATATACAGGGTGGAATGTCCTGTGTGGAATATACCAGATGAAATTTACTTGGGTGGAATATACAGGGTGGAATGTCCTGTGTGGAATATACCAGATGAAATTTACTGGGGTGGAATATACAGGGTGGAATGTCCTGTGTGGAATATACCAGATGAAATTTACTGGGGTGGAATATACAGGGTGGAATGTCCTGTGTGGAATATACCAGATGAAATTTACTGGGGTGGAATATACAGGGTGGAATGTCCTGTGTGGAATATACCAGATGAAATTTACTGGGGTGGAATATACAGGGTGGAATGTCCTGTGTGGAATATACCAGATGAAATTTACTGGGGTGGAATATACAGGGTGGAATGTCCTGTGTGGAATATACCAGATGAAATTTACTGGGGTGGAATATACAGGGTGGAATGTCCTGTGTGGAATATACCAGATGAAATTTACTTGGGTGGAATATACAGGGTGGAATGTCCTGTGTGGAATATACCAGATGAAATTTACTGGGGTGGAATATACAGGGTGGAATGTCCTGTGTGGAATATACCAGATGAAATTTACTGGGGTGGAATATACAGGGTGGAATGTCCTGTGTGGAATATACCAGATGAAATTTACTGGGGTGGAATATACAGGGTGGAATGTCCTGTGTGGAATATACCAGATGAAATTTACTGGGGTGGAATATACAGGGTGGAATGTCCTGTGTGGAATATACCAGATGAAATTTACTGGGGTGGAATATACAGGGTGGAATGTCCTGTGTGGAATATACCAGATGAAATTTACTGGGGTGGAATATACAGGGTGGAATGTCCTGTGTGGAATATACCAGATGAAATTTACTGGGGTGGAATATACAGGGTGGAATGTCCTGTGTGGAATATACCAGATGAAATTTACTGGGGTGGAATATACAGGGTGGAATGTCCTGTGTGGAATATACCAGATGAAATTTACTGGGGTGGAATATACAGGGTGGAATGTCCTGTGTGGAATATACCAGATGAAATTTACTGGGGTGGAATATACAGGGTGGAATGTCCTGTGTGGAATATACCAGATGAAATTTACTGGGGTGGAATATACAGGGTGGAATGTCCTGTGTGGAATATACCAGATGAAATTTACTGGGGTGGAATATACAGGGTGGAATGTCCTGTGTGGAATATACCAGATGAAATTTACTGGGGTGGAATATACAGGGTGGAATGTCCTGTGCGGAATATACCAGATGAAATTTACTGGGGTGGAATATACAGGGTGGAATGTCCTGTGTGGAATATACCAGATGAAATTTACTGGGGTGGAATATACAGGGTGGAATGTCCTGTGTGGAATATACCAGATGAAATTTACTGGGGTGGAATATACAGGGTGGAATGTTCTGTGTGGAATATACCAGATGAAATTTACTGGGGTGGAATATACAGGGTGGAATGTCCTGTGTGGAATATACCAGATGAAATTTACTGGGGTGGAACTTTCCGGTATGGAATATACCTAGAACCACTATAATCATATATGTAACATAATTAGTAAATTACGCAACATCTGTCTGTCTGTGTTGGTTGCCTTATGAAATTTAAAAAGGTTTTTGAATTATACCATCTTTAAATTGAAATGGTATAGATAGGGATTTAATTCAAATCGGTAAATACATGGTAACAAACGGAAAAAATCCCATTAACAAAATCGAAAAATATTTTTATCATATAGCTAGAAGTGTTCAACAGAAACAACGACGTTATCTTTTTTTAGAACTTCAAAGTACTTTTCAAGTTATGACGTAGGATAGAAAATGAACACGGTTGAGAATGTAATAATTATTTTTGTTGAGGATTACTACCGGTGGAAGGAGAGCGATAATTGTAACATATTAAAAAAATAAATAACAATAACTGAATATGGCTGTAATTTTATTAAATATTTTCAATCAATTATTTTTATATATATATATATATATAGATACTTTATTGGTTCTGTTACTGAACTAATGAAGTGATATTTTACTCCACAATGAGTTTATATGAATAGTGTATAATGGGTCTAAGTCAATTGTTCCCTGGTCATAAGATTCCCGGTCATTTGATCCACATACCATGTGATTCCCGGTCACAAGATTACCGGCCATTTGATCCCCATACCATATGATTCCCGGTCATTTGATTCCAAGTCATATTTTCCGTTTATACACCCCTTATTCATTTATTATATGTGAATATATTAATTACTTAACATATAATAGAGATATGCACCTTACAGTGGATGAAGTTCTCTATAGAAGTTAAGTAATGAGGGAAAAAAGAGCTAACAAGATATCAATTTTCGAGCTGACAAGAAACTAACTATAACATATGACTAATCAAATAAATCAGGAGCATGTCTCGTAATTATTTCTCCTGGTAAAGGAGCTAATTGAGTAGTAACTTTTGACTATTTATCGGTAGTTTTCAGTTAAGCTTTTTTGCCGTAGCTATTACAATTATCATCATCATGCAGGTGGTAAATCAAAATAATTTTATGGTAAAATAATTTAAGTATATTATTTACCATAAAATTATTTTCAATCTATCTCCATACAAGATCATAATGTTTGTAATAGTTACGGAAAAAACAGCTCACTGAAAGTTAGGTATATTCACTTAGCTTGCGAAGTGAATATACCTAACTTTATCTTGCAAGAGTTGGCTAATATTCCTATCGCTTTTTCAGTCTAGTTGTAAATGTGAATTAATTTATTTATTGCGATAACAGTTTCTAGCTGATTGAATTCAGTAATTTTTTCATTATATATAATATATATTATATTAATAGTAGATGTCAAATTGTTTCACAAGTTATATTTATTATTTAAATAATAAATGGCAATTTTTATGTATATAAGATCACAATAAACTATTGTATAAAAAGACAGGGGATCAAATGACAGGGGACCAAATGACCGGGGATTAATTGACCGGCTACCGTGTATAATGTTCGTAGTTTGTAATTATTTATATAGCATATTTATGTAATAATTTATGATGTACACGACAGCATTCAACACAAATTAATGACGTCACTCGAATGAAATTACTCTTTACCGGTACCTAGTTAACATGAAATGTAATGAAAAATCTGTATGTGTATGACAACATACATCTACTGATTTAATCAATGTAAAATGGGATATAAGAATGTAGTATATATATTATATGGGTGCTGGGAAAATTGCCACTGGGAAGATTGCCACCGGGAAAACTGCCACTGTAGGAAAATAGCAACCGGGAAAATTGCTACTGTACATATATAAATTCATAATGATTTTTTTTCATAATGAAATCACAAAAATCATAGTTACTGAATGCAATGTTGATCAGAATTTAATATATAAGAATTTTTAAAATGTGTTCATTTCATTTTGACAAGTTATAGAATCTAAGTGAATTCTTCTGTCGGTGGGTGTGAGTGTGCTGATACACAATTAATTCTTAGCTTTTTGTGTTTAATTCACGGAGTAGCTTTTCTGTATTCATGAGCTTGTCACCGACGGTGGTAAGTGACTTTGTTCATGGAGGCACCTTTCTTTCTGACTGCTTCTTCCAGTCCCTTGTATTTAATTTCCTTTTGGCGTCGGTGATAAGGCCTTTTTTCAGAATCAGACGTTAAACCCCTACTTAATTAATAATAAAAATCTTACAAAAGGAAACCCATCTATATCTTGTCAAACTCTACCCTTTAATTGCTTCTTTGTCTCGTCTATATACACTGATACAAACAGGCTTTGGTACACTGACTGTAGCAACCAGTAAAGGGGGAGTTTTTCTTTATAATTAATCAATAAACATATTGCCAAATGAATTAAAAGAGTTAAGAGGGAATTTAGAATCACTTTATGGATAACACTTGCTAATTAAAAAGGTGAATTTACGCTTAGCAAAAAATAGTTAATATTTATGCGAGTGGTGTTGCGATTGTGTTGCAAAATGTGTTTTATTTTAAATGATAGAAAAAACTTAATAGAAAAGAAACATGTTTCATTGCATAAGTTTCGATAAAAAATGTAATCTTGCTACATTAATTTCACGATAAATAACAAAGCATGTTGCATAAGTTTCACGATAAATAGTTACGTCATAGACAATAAAAGACAAAGAATTTCAGTAACTCAAATCACTCATTTATTAATTAAATTATGCTTAAATTGAATATTTCAAACCGAAAAGTGCCTCTCAGGCTCATTGATCGTTCCATGGTTGAAGTTTTTTTTAACTTGCCAATATTTTTAAGTTTGTTAATATATTGCTAATATTTTTATAGTGGCAATTTTCCACAGTGGCAATTTTCCTCAGTGGCAATTTTACGGGTGGCAGTTTTCCCGCAGTGGCTGTTTTCCCACAGTGGCAATTTTCTCAGTGACAATTTTCCCACAGTGGCAATTTTCCCGGGGGCAATCTTCCCAGTGGCAATTTTCCGCGCACGTATTACATGGAATATCAATGGATGTTCATTAGAATATTCTAGAAATAGAAAGTAGGTACATACTTTAAGTAATAGGTACCTGATTATTAATTATAAATAAATACCTATTTACATCTAATGTTTATTTAGAACAAATAGAATTCGTAGTTTATTTCAATAATTTGAGACTCATCCTTAGTTTCATTAGCATCATAGATATTCTATTTTCTATTGCAGATTCATGTAGAAAGAACATTTTCATACATTTTGTTCAGGTACCAACTAGTTATTAAGTCAAGCCATTTAAAATAGAAGAGGATTTTCATCATTATCACTTAAGGGTACCCTTAATAAACAATCTAAATCTCTCTTGAAAGTCTAAGGATAAAAAGGAACACCATTACTGGAATGTACATTTCTATAAAAAACAGGACGTTTCGATAGTCTAGCTATCATTATCAACTAATATAAAATCTGTAATGGAACATAAAAAATAAAAAAAAACATACACTAATATTCATTAAAACAAATTAAAACAAAAAAACCTAACTGAAAGTTAAAGGATAAGAACTGTGACTATTGTTTAAAATTGGTTGGCGTTTTAAAATGTGAATGAGGTGGATTGCAAATTGGTCTATTAGTTCGAAAACTCCTCCCAGCATTCTCCGCAATCCTCATGTAGAGTGGCCGTGACGTCATGCCAACGTACTCTGACGTGCACCGCACGCAACTAAAGAATAAACGATTGACGGGAGCATGCCGACAGGAAGTTTATCTTTGTAATTAAAAAAAGAGCCTATTGTAAAGGAATTGGTAAAAACAAATCTAAAAGTTACATCATTAAAATATTTAGTAAAAGAACGGAAAGATCTTGTTTTAATTTGACAGAGTGGTAGCCTAGATATGGTAGGGATGCATATAAAATGTTATCAGTGGGTGGTATCACCAATTTTAAACAATAGTCACAGTTCTTATCCTTTAACTTTTAATTAATTTTTAGTTAGTTTTTTTTATCTAATGTTCAGTAAATACTAGTGTATGTTTTTTTATTTTTATGTTCCAATACAGATTTTATATTAGTTGATAATGATAGCTAGACTATCGAAACGTCCTGTTTTTAATAGAAATGTACATTACAGTACTGGTGTTCCTTTTTATCCTTAGACTTAGAAGCATAATTCCTGCTAATTTTTTTAGATCTCTTGAAAGAATATTGCCTGAAATTGATTTATTTTGTTGACTTTAAGAGTTTGCAAAATCTTCGTCTCCATTTTAAAGTGTTGAGTTAATGTGGTTTTATTTTTATCGAAACTATTGATGATGCACGGTTAAAATATTGATAGTTTGGATGTGGCATAATTAAGAGATATTGGATCTTCACAAACCTGCTGGCATCTGACAGATGAAGCTATTTTCTCTATCGCTTTTGGTGTTGTTCCACCTGTAGGCTCGCTCTGGGATGAGTTCAACACATGATCTATAATTCTGAAATTTGAATACAACAGCATGCCATCAAATGTTCGTCATGTGGTTATTAATACTAGGAATCAGAAAAATTAAGCATGATAATTTATTATTAAATTAAAAACTGAACTAAAAACTTAATTAATTATACTTCCATCAATTTATCGAGAAGTCAAATTAGAATGATGGAGAAAAATTGTACCTGAATATTTACAAAACAAATAATTATTAATGAATGTTTATCATTGCTAATGACTATCTCAAAAAAAATATTCTATTTTTGGAATTATTAGGTTTGATAACAATTATTCATTTATAACTGACTTTATAGCTCGGTTCTCCCGTGTCCCAATTGGTGTACAGCACAGGGCTCTGATCCATCCAAACAAAGTCATACAGATTCCTCATCCCAATCCAAACACTGTTAATCTTAGTTGGCACATCTAAAAACAATGAAACTGCGACATCTGCAATTTAGAAAAAACTACTTGTTCATCATTTATAAATTGTGGAACAGTGTCCTTATTTTTAATGGGTTCATATTACTTCTTTTTTAAATTATTCATTTTAACCATTTGCTTGACCTTAGTACCTACTTCTGAGTAGGAAATTAACTTTCTAATGGTTAGTAAGACCTCTAACCTCAAGGTATTCACAGCTCATATACTTTGATGAAATAAAATGTTAGCTCTAAGGTTATTTTCTAATGGTTAGTAAGACCTTTAAGTTCAAGGTATTCACAGCTCATATACTTTGATGAAATAAAATGTTAGCTTTAAGGTTATTTTTGCTTGTCTCTTCAGTGTATCTTTAGATTTCAAATCTCAGAAATAATAAATTTACAGTTGATAAAG
Source organism: Caprella mutica (assembly GCA_947561585.1). Lineage (NCBI taxonomy): Eukaryota > Metazoa > Arthropoda > Malacostraca > Amphipoda > Caprellidae > Caprella > Caprella mutica. The sequence goes on from CANNZV010000980.1 coordinate 49,938, forward strand.
GGTTAAAATAGTTGTTATTTTGCATGCCCTCAATTTATTCGGTAAAATTTTCAGTACCTAATGTTCCCTCGTAGCTAAATATAAACTTGTATATGTAACTCTTAGTTATATATTTATATTTAACAAATTCTTATCTATTTTTAAAGGAAAGGCTTCAAGAAATAATATTCTTAAAAACTATAAATAAATTGATGTTTAACCAAATAATTTCCGTGATATTTCATTAAAAAAATATTTTGTATAGAGATGAACAACTTCCTTCTACATTAACTATTCTTTAAATAGGTAGATATATTTTTTTGATGAAATAATTCTTTATAAGCATCTCGATAACTAGGGGAGGCCTGTTACACTCAGGATTTCCTTAAATTGGATCATTACCTACGATAAATCCACAAATATTAATTAATTATTAGTACTTTATATTCGTGACCGGAAAATTCGTCGTAAGAAATTTTGCCGTAAGAATTTTTTGTAACTCTCGACTTGAGAGCCCCAGACAAATTAAGTGATAGCCACATTAATTGTTAAAATTGAGAGTCACAATAGTTTAACAAGACTCTTGATAGCAAACAATAACAATTTCATACAAAGAAAAAACAAAATTGGATGGACAACAAAAAACTTAATTATTTGTTCTTGTAAGATTGTTCTTTATTTTTTTATTAAACTTAATTTTGATGATGTCATGAAAATTTAAATGATATCATTTTGTAAACTTGTTACCAAATGCAATTACACGATCAACTTGTGTAATTTTTCATTGTCCATCAAATAAAATTGATATTTATTTTTACCATGTTTATCAACTTTTTTAACGCTACTTGCAGTTTTAGAGAATAGCGCTAGGGTTATGCTCTTCAACTACGAGATCTTAGATTTTTGTGTTAGGTAATCTTATATTCTTCATTTACTATCACCTCTTCATTTTCCTCTTCCATCCTTGAGTGAAGTCACTGGTGCTTGTGTCCCTTTTCGTCACATTCCTTGGTAAGTGAATGCATTCACGTAGTAGCTTTTCTGCATCCATGAGTATTATTACCGACGGTGATAGGTGACTTTGTTCACGAAGCCACATTCCTTTCTGACTGCTTCTTCCAGTCCCTTGTACTTAATTTCCATTTGACATAAGAGATATGGCCTTTGGTTCCAAAGCATACGTTGAACCCATACTAAAATTTAATTAAAACTAGATTATGTGCACTCGGTAGAGCGCATACCTTCGCCACCGCTTTGACCCGTTCTCTCCCAAAATTAAGGAAACTGCTAACTGGATGATAACAAATCGTCCCACCAAGTTTCATGCAATATGGTACAATACTTTTTGAGTTATAAATGTCCTTGACCTTGACCTTTGCTGGATCACTTCCAAAATTCTACCAGATCGTTCCTGGTCATTGACCAATTGTACCATCAAATTTCAGACAATTTGGTTGAATATTTTTTGAGTTACAAATGGCTTTGACCTTGATCTTTGACCTTTGACCCAATCACTCCCAAAATCTATCAAAATGGTCCCTACATATTGACCAATCGTTCTACCAAGTTTCATGCAATATGGTTCGATACTGTTTGAGTTATAAATGACCATGACCTTGACCATTAACCGGGTCACTCCCAAAAGACTAGCACTCCCAAATCAGACAATTTGGTTGAACACTTTTTCAGTTAAGCGAATAACAAGATGATAAATAAATAAATAAATTCCGATGAAAATATAACCTTCCGCAAGATTGCGAAGGTAATTAAACTGAATATCAGAATAAAGTCACTATTCATGTATAAATAGTCTGCTTTCTCTTTTTATCAGTATCGTTTTAACGTGTTTGGAGAAGGACCCTAGCAATTATTTTGGTGATCACTTTAAATTATTGTTCTGGGGTTCATAAGCCAAGAGTTAAAAATGAAATTTACGGCGAAAATTCCTTAACGTGAAAACTCCTTGCGGCGAGTTTTCTTGCAGCGAAATTTCCTGCGGCGAATTTTCTTGCGGCGAAAATTCCCAGTACCCCTAATATTACATCTGAAAAATCAAAATCGTTTATTAGATTTACCCACCTTGTTCAAACTGGCTGTTGATGCTAGCTAATTCACCACCAGTGAATTTCCTGCAGTATTCCCTTGCATCTTCAAATGTCTTGGATTGCGTCATCAAATAATAACATTTGCCTCCTAGGTAGAAAAGATGTTACTGGTAAACATATGGGAGAACTGTGTGAAAATATGTATCTTCATTACATGATACGAGAAAGAATTGGAAAGCATTAAATGAACTAGTAGGGAGATGCTATAATTATCTGATAAATTTGGATAACTGACGTATTAAGGGCGTCCGGACAATTCGTACCCGATTGAAAATAACTGAGCTATAATAATAATTGATAAAAGTGAATACATTTAAATAAAGGGGAGTTAGTTATTTTCAACAAGATAAGTGGTTGATATAATACACTTTTACTTTACAATTTATTGATAGTTACAAGTAAAAATACTATATTTATTTATATATTACTTTTATAGTAATATTTTTATTATTATTTTATTTCTATTGAAAAGGACAGTATCTACTATCATTCCTCTCGTCACTGAATGTTTCGCTGAGTAAAATTCAAATAAATATGTGTGTTTTCATCGATGCTTTAAAAAGAGAAGAAAATATTTAGCTAATGTTCATTTCAATAATCCATCAAAAGAATAAACATACCTTAAATGTGATCAGCAATTACGATACAAATTATATAATATATTTTCTGAAGCCCGTTGCTAACAATACAAAATTTTGGAAAAAAATCTATAATTATCTTATCTCAAATCTGAATTCGCTATTTTGCAACAACAACGTCATAAACACAAAAACGTATTTTAGAGTTATCCTTATAGACATATAAAGCATAAAATGCTGATCATTTTGGTAAAAAAATCATCATTGTAACTTTAAAATATACAGCTATAGAGAGGCTTAATGTCCTAACGATATACCATTAAATGTACGTACATTACATGTACTAAAATGCCTCTCCTGAAAAACAGCTTTTTTGTAGTTCTGACACTGTTCTCGCAAACAAGCGAAATATTGTTGCCTGAAGTTTGCTAATTTTTAACATAATTTTTTACTTTTTTATAGATTGTCATGACAATAATAAATCAATTGTTTGTACTGCCAACAAGAGAAACGGATAACATTGTGTTACAGTTTAGTCTTCTTTCAGTGATTTTATTAATGACTTGTGACATTTTATTTGTTATAATATAGCAATGTTAGGTAATCGTTTTTTTTTCTATCCTGTCATACGTACATGAGAATTTGATTTGTTTTAACCATTTTCGATCATGACCAGGACAGTAAAAATAACAATAGGCTATAATAACAAATTCAATTTTATATTTACCAGTTTTCTTTGTAATTTTCAATAAGTTATAATAATATTATATATCATTTATTTGTCCGGCGACGAATTGACCGGTGACGATTTGTCCTAGCACCGTTCTGCAGTGTGTATATGTGTGTGTGTGTGCCTTTAATCAGCATCTTACTCTGCTAAGTAACCTGAATTTGAAAGTTAATGAGTATGTATCATTGTATATAATACCAGTAAGAGAGATCTTTTGATTCTTCCATTTTCCAGAATTCAATCTATAACGTTAAGTTATATAAGTATCAAATGATAAATATTTAGAACAATCTCCCTCAGGAAATGGAATTATATAAACGTTTGGCTGTTTTCAAACAATCTTTGATTGAATATATTCTTGAAGGATACTACTGTTTATTGCTTAGTAGTTATATATTTGTATTTGTATTTAGCTTTGCCTAAAGTCTGCATTAGGACCATTATAGGTTTAATATTCAGTTTTGTAAAAAGTAGGTACAAATTTATATATTTTAAATGAATCGTCTAAATTTGTTTATGATAAACATTTTCATCTTAACATATAAGGGGTCGTTATTTTGTTAGCCAAGGAAAATGCCCTGACAACCTAAGTGTTTATTTTTGAGTTTAGGTCATACACACATGCATATCTTCCTCTGTCTTTTTAGTTTTTCGTATGCTTCTTCTGCACTTGTAACTCTATGTCATAAAACTGCACTTTTTCCTTGAGAAAAACATTAGAGACATCAAATAATGTTTAAACTAATTCCATATAATCATATCAATACAAATCGTAGAAATAGATATAGGCTATGCCACCACCAAACAATTCTTTCCATAGGAATAATATCAAGAGTTACACACAGAGAAAGGATTAGTTGAATCAAATCAAATTTGATTTGTTTTCACTCATATGAATGGGTTATTTTTTGCGCCTACCTACGTGGTGAGTTGCAGGTACTACTTAAAAGTAGTGAAATTGACGTGGGTTAAAACAAAACAGTCGTTTTGACTCACTCCTAAACTTAAAAAAAGTAGCACCAACTCTCATAGTAAGTTAATTTATACACCAGATACATTGGATTAACAGTCTTTGTGAGTTACTATAATACGCTCTGTCATAATTGTTTTAACATACTTTAAAATTCTCAAAAAAAGTAACTTTTAACTCTCATAGTAAGTTGATTCAATCTATAAAATGAATTGAATTAACTAATGTTTGATGACACACCACATCATAGTTGTTTTAACACACATGAAAACATGAATAAAGTCCAACCAACTCACGTAATATATTGATTCAAAGCATAAATTGTCAACCCATTAGATATGAGTAAACTTTTTCTCTGTGTACTTTTTTAAATTCTTTCTTAAAATGGTTATCCGCAGAAAGTTGTCCATATTCCTGTTGTCTTCTAGATAGTATTTACTCTTGTTTTAAATTCTTTCTTATAAGGAATTATAAATGGAAATGATGAATAATTGTAGTTTTATATATGTTTTTCATGGTGACAGGACAATAACCCCCGTGCAAAAATAAACCCGCAGTCAAAAAACTCCTGGTCGATATAAATAGATAGCCTAATTCAATTTTATTATTTTTCATTAATTTTTTATTGATAAAATTACTATATGTTATAAATATAAAGAGATGGTGCTAGGACAATTGCCACCCGCGGATAATTGCCACCTCCGGACAATTGCCACCCAAATAATTATTATCGGGCCACTTAACTTTAAAAATGGTGATAAAATATGTATATTATTGTTGTACGATTGATTATTAATTATATACAATATAAGATAAAAAAAAATATTATTCGGTTTCTGAATGTGCTTTTTAAATCTTATATTTTTTAAATCTTAGGTTATTGAATACTTTTTACCACTTCTTTGGAACGATTCAAAACTGTTTAATTCCCTTCGTCTATAACATTTTCAGGATTTAGGATTTTAAAAACATATTGTCACAACCCTTATTATATTGTCAGGATTCTTAACTTGTAAATTATATTACTGGGTAGTAATATAAATACCTATTGTTTTTTCTTTAGCAAATAATTATAAATAAAGACCTATTCCGGGCGAGATATTTTAATTCTATTAATGTAATATCGTTTGCTGCAGTAATTTGGTTGACTATATCACTGACATCAAAAGGAAATTAAATACAAGGGACTTGAAGAAGCAGTCAGAAAGGAAAGGGGCTCCATGAACAAAGTCATCTACCGCCGTGGGTGACAATGCTCATGGATGCAGAAAAGCTACTCTGTGAATGCAGTCACTTAAAAAGGAAAATATAAAATGTGTAATGAATTTTCTTATCTTATAATGTATACAAATAATAAATAATCGTACAAAAATAATATACACATTTCATCTCCATTTTTAAAGTTAAGAGGCCTGATAATAAATATTTGGGTGGCAATTGTCCGGAGGTGGCAATTGTCCGGAGGTGGCAATTGTCCGGGTGGCAACTGTCCGGGGGTGGCAACTGTCCGGGGGTGTCAATTGTCCGTGGGTGGCAATTGTCCGTGGGTGCCCAGTTAAAATTCGGTGCAGGATAGGGGCAGCGGGTGGGGCGCGCAGGGCCGGCATCATGGCAGGCAGAAGGCCGCGGTAGGGCCGCGACAGAGCATTTTTGTCCGCTTTTGGGGACCTCATTCTACGTCCTCCAACTGCACTGAACTACACTGGGGCGCTACCCTTAAACTGCAGACACGCGCGTCCTAACTACTAATGCGCGACCGCGTAGCGTCCGTGGCCACGCGTGAAACACTAGAGAAAAATACCCTCATGGCAGATATTGACTGCGCCAATACTGCGCTGAATATGAACGCACATATTCATACTATAAAATATGACGCGTTTAACGCATATATACTTCATATTATGAATGTGATGTTATTCGGCAGCAATATTCGAGTCAATATCTACCATGGGGGTAAAAAATGATCATGATGTCTAAATAGCTATTTGAATTAATGTGATTGACGTTTCAAGTTAGGGAAAAATTTATTTAGTAGGGGTTAAATGTCTTTTTCAGAAAAAAAGGCCATATCGTTTAGCTACATCAAAAGGAAATTAAATAAAAGGGACTGGAAGAATCAGTCAGAAAGAAAAGTGGCTCTATAAACAATGTCACCTGCCACCCGTCAGTGACAATACTAATGAATGGACAAAAATGCTTCTCCGTGAATGCTGTCACTTACCAAGGATTGTGACGAAAAGAGTCACAAGCACCTGTGGCGATGGTGGATGGAAGAAGGAGATGATGGGAAATGAAGACTTCCTAATACAAAAATCTAAGACCTTGCAGTTGATGAATATAACTTTGCGCTATTCTCCAAAACTGCAAGTAGCGTTAATAAAAATAAACATGGTAAAATAATACATACCAAATTAGCTACAACAGTTCGGGGCTGAAGGGACACCATCTCCTTTTCCATTTACGATATAATAGACTGTAAAGAGTAGTGGTGAGGTTATAAAAGTGAAGTAGATAGCTTTAGATTTATTCATTGGTAAGCAAACTTTAAATTTATTTATTGGTAAGCTTTTCTTCTATACATTGTAAATCTTACTTATATATTTTTCCTGTCTAACTGATTGTCAAAGTTTGTAAAATGAGTACTACTTGTTACTAATAATAAAAAATGTAACCATACTTAATAATATAAATTGGGAGAAGAGTAAGAGATTAGGTCGCCAACTTTGATAACGCGTTCCTCGGGGGTGTAGGTCATAAGCACCCCCCCCCCCCCCCCGATTACGAGCCATCTGTTTTTTAATCCTTATTTATTAACATATATTATTTAATCCCCCTGACCCCCCTGCCAGGTCATTAATCAATCATTAAGTGTGCAGTACAACAAACTAGTGAAACTACATTAGCAACTTTCAGTTATTTCTATCTAAGTACATAGTTCTTCATTTGTTTAACTAGGTAAATAAGGATTAAACAACAGAGAGGGGGGGGGCTCATGACCTGGGGGGGCTCGTGACCAGGGGGGGGGGGGCTCATGACCCTGGGGGGGGGGCTCGTGATCAGGGGGGCTCATGACCGTGCTTAGGTGTGGGAGCGTATGCCCCTTCCTCTATGTCCATCCCAATCGCCAGAATTCTATAGAGGCTCATGACATGGGGGGCTCATGACCGTGCTCAGGTGTGGGAGCGTATGCCCCTTCCTCTATGTCCATCCCAATCACCAGAATTCTATAGGGATATTCCAATGGTTTTATGAACTGGTTTGAAATCGGGTCCGGACAGTGTTTCTGAAAATTGAAACGAACATTATAAACAATTCACTAAATAATTACATTTCGTGCTTATAATAGTAAATTTATGTTCAACTAGACAGCTGATATTGCTGTAATTAATCAACAGATGAATAAAAATACATACTTCAAAACTAACTAGGCACACCGTAGTTCAAAACTAGGCACACCGTAGTTCAAAACTAGGCACACCGTAGTTCAAAACTAGGCACACCGTAGTTCAAAACTAGGCACACTGTAGTTCAAAACTAGGCACACTGTAGTTCAAAACTAGGCACACTGTAGTTCAAAACTAGGCACACTGTAGTTCAAAACTAGGCACACTGTAGTTCAAAACTAGGCACACTGTAGTTCAAAACTAGGCACACTGTAGTTCAAAACTAGGCACACTGTAGTTCAAAACTAGGCACACTGTAGTTCAAAACTAGGCACACTGTAGTTCAAAACTAGGCACACTGTAGTTTAAAACTAGGCACACTGTAGTTCAAAACTAGGCACACTGTAGTTCAAAACTAGGCACACTGTAGTTCAAAACTAGGCACACTGTATTTCAAAACTAGGCACACTGTAGTTCAAAACTAGGCACACTGTAGTTCAAAACTAGGCACACTGTAGTTCAAAACTAGGCACACTGTAGTTCAAAGCTAGGCACACTGTAGTTCAAAACTAGGCACACTTTAGTTCAAAACTAGGCACACTGTAGTTCAAAACTAGGCACACTGTAGTTCAAAACTAGGTACACTGTAGTTCAAAACTAGGTACACTGTAGTTCAAAACTAGGTACACTGTTTTTCAAAACTAGGTACACTGTAGTTCAAAACTAGGTACACTGTAGTTCAAAACTAGGTACACTTTAGCTAATTGCAATAACACAAAAATAATATAACAAATGAAATTTATAGCTATTACACTGAGCAAGTAACACTTGTGAATATCATACTTTAAAAAAACTGGTATTGGACTTGGTTCTGGTATCATTTAACAATATGGTATCGGTGCATCTCTAGTAAATTCCATTGTGTCAATTATTTTATTTAAGATTGAAAAGAGAGCTGAACTTACCTTATACTTCATATTGAATAGCATCATGTCCTCTTCATCATCTAAAGACATGTTAAAGTTTGAACTGAATATCCTTGATTGTTTGATACAAACAAAATTTCTTAAACTAGTTTCCTTTTGGAATATGTTGAATAATTATAATCCTGAAAAGAAAAACAAAAGTTTTGACATATATAACAAACAAATTCATAAACATATATAAAAATAGCCTAGTTAGTAACAATATCCAGAGGGAGCAATACAGATTATCATAAACAAACTCACAATTTGAGTTAGCTATGTATAATTTTTTAATAATGATCACACTGTATAAATATGAAAATTAACACAAGAACATAGGTAGATAATTGATAGAACACCAGTTATCTAAATAAATAGGAGTGATATTAGCCACTTCCATACTATGCAAATTTCTATTTAATGTCCTAAACATTATTGAGTTTTAGCATGACAATATGAGAAAAATATGCTTTAAATTCAAATATCTATCAAAGTTTCTTGGATTATCTGACCATTTGAGATACTTTGTAAAATATCCCATTGGTCAAAGGACTCAAAACAATGACACTGGTGAATGAGCAAGGATTTTGACTCTGAATAATATAGTATATAATAACCACCCAGCATCATCTTTTTAAGTATGGCCATCATGATCAAATAACGGAACCATCTCTGAACTATGACTTAAGCACTATTTTTCTACTCAATGCAATAGTTTAAGTTGTAACAGGAGAGTGCACTTAAAATTCTACACATGTTGCTAATAGAAGAATAGACGAGATAATCAAATAGGGGTGTAACAGGTGTGAAAAAAAAGTGTCGTGTGTACCTTGCGTCAAAAAATAGTCACCTCCTGCGTCAAAAGAAAGTCACCTCCTGCGTCAAAAGAAAGTCACCTCCTGCGTCAAAAGAAAGTCACCTCCTGCGTCAAAAGAAAGTCACCTCCTGCGTCAAAAGAAAGTCACCTCCTGCGTCAAAAGAAAGTCACCTCCTGCGTCAAAAGAAAGTCACCTCCTGCGTCAAAAAATAAGTCACCTCCTGCGTCAAAAAAATAGTCACCTCCTGCGTCAAAAAAATAGTCACTTCCTGCGTCAAAAAATAGTCACTTCCTGCGTCAAAAAATAGTCACCTCCTGCATCAAAAAATAATCACCTCCTGCGTCAAAAAATAGTCACCTCCTGCATCAAAAAATAGTCACCTCCTGCATCAAAAAATAGTCACCTCCTGCATCAAAAAATAGTCACCTCCTGCATCAAAAAATAGTCACCTCCTGCGTCAAAAAATAGTCACTTCCTGCGTCAAAAAATAATCACCTCCTGCGTCAAAAAATAGTCACCTCCTGCATCAAAAAATAGTCACCTCCTGCATCAAAAAATAGTCACCTCCTGCATCAAAAAATAGTCACCTCCTGCATCAAAAATAGTCACCTCCTGCACCAAAAAATAGTCACCTCCTGCATCAAAAAATAGTCACCTCCTGCGTCAAAAAATAGTCACCTCCTGCGTCAAAAAATAGTCACCTCCTGCGTCAAGAAATAGTCACCTCCTGCGTCAAGAAATAGTCACCTCCTGCGTCAAAAAATAGTCACCTCCTGCGTCTAAAAATAGTCACCTCCTGCGTCAAAAAATAGTCACCTCCTGCGTCAAAAAATAGTCACCTCCTGCGTCAAAAAATAGTCACCTCCTGCGTCAAAAAATAGTTACCTCTTGCGTCAAAAAATAGTCACCTCCTTGCGTCAAATACCTCCTGCGTCAAATACCTCCTGCGTCAAAAAATAGTCACCTCCTGCGTCAAAAAATAGTCACCTCCTGCGTCAAAAAATAGTCACCTCCTGCGTCAAAAAATAGTCACCTCTTGCGTCAAAAAATAGTCACCTCCTGCGTCAAAAAATAGTCACCTCCTGCGTCAAAAAATAGTCACCTCCTGCGTCAAAAAATAGACACCTCCTGCGTCAAAAAGTAGTCACCTCCTGCGTCAAAAAATAGTCACCTTCTGCGTCAAAAAATAGTCACCTCCTGCGTCAAAAAATAGTCACCTCCTGCGTCAAAAAATAGTCACCTCCTGCGTCAAAAAATAGTCACCTCCTGCGTCAAAAAATAGTCACCTCCTGCGTCAAAAAATAGTCACCTCCTGCGTCAAAAAATAGTTACCTCTTGCGTCAAAAAATAGTCACCTCCTTGCGTCAAATACCTCCTGCGTCAAATACCTCCTGCGTCAAAAAATAGTCACCTCCTGCGTCAAAAAATAGTCACCTCCTGCGTCAAAAAATAGTCACCTCCTGCGTCAAAAAATAGTCACCTCCTGCGTCAAAAAATAGTCACTTCCTGCGTCAAAAAATAGTCACTTCCTGCGTCAAAAAATAATCACCTCCTGCGTCAAAAAATAGTCACCTCCTGCATCAAAAAATAGTCACCTCCTGCATCAAAAAATAGTCACCTCCTGCATCAAAAAATAGTCACCTCCTGCATCAAAAAATAGTCACCTCCTGCGTCAAAAAATAGTCACTTCCTGCGTCAAAAAATAATCACCTCCTGCGTCAAAAAATAGTCACCTCCTGCATCAAAAAATAGTCACCTCCTGCATCAAAAAATAGTCACCTCCTGCATCAAAAAATAGTCACCTCCTGCATCAAAAAATAGTCACCTCCTGCATCAAAAATAGTCACCTCCTGCACCAAAAAATAGTCACCTCCTGCATCAAAAAATAGTCACCTCCTGCGTCAAAAAATAGTCACCTCCTGCGTCAAAAAATAGTCACCTCCTGCGTCAAAAAATAGTCACCTCCTGCGTCAAGAAATAGTCACCTCCTGCGTCAAAAAATAGTCACCTCCTGCGTCAAAAAATAGTCACCTCCTGCGTCAAAAAATAGTCACCTCCTGCGTCAAAAAATAGTCACCTCCTGCGTCAAAAAATAGTCACCTCCTGCGTCAAAAAATAGTTACCTCTTGCGTCAAAAAATAGTCACCTCCTTGCGTCAAATACCTCCTGCGTCAAATACCTCCTGCGTCAAAAAATAGTCACCTCCTGCGTCAAAAAATAGTCACCTCCTGCGTCAAAAAAATAGTCACCTCTTGCGTCAAAAAATAGTCACCTCCTGCGTCAAAAAATAGTCACCTCCTGCGTCTAAAAATAGTCACCTCCTGCGTCAAAAAATAGACACCTCCTGCGTCAAAAAGTAGTCACCTCCTGCGTCAAAAAATAGTCACCTTCTGCGTCAAAAAATAGTCACCTCCTGCGTCAAAAAATAGTCACCTCCTGCGTAAAAAAATAGTCACCTCCTGCGTCAAAAAATAGTCACCTCCTGCGTCCATGGGAACATAGGAATTAATTCAAAATTTTAAGCCAATTAGACATATCTGAATTTTGACCTCTTGAAATTTAAGCCAATCAATTGGCTTTAACTGACATACTCTGTAACCCAGTCTGCAAAAGATGCATGAAGTTGTGAAATTTATCCGGTGACTATTAAGGCCTTGAAATTAGTGTCCTGAATTATCTGGTGACAATTTCTTAATCAATTCCTATGTTTACATGTAATTATTGGAGAGTGTTTTGAGATTTCTGCCCCTTTTAGAGAGAAATTCAAAAATCTTTTGGAAAGAATTGCTCCAAAAATTGAATATTTGAAGACTGATTGTGCATGTTTAGCAGACTGGTTTGTAACATGGAAGAAAAGTGACCTCCGACAAAGAAAAGTGACCTCCGACAAAGAAAAGCGACCTCCGACAAAGAAAAGCGACCTCCGTCACAGAAAAGCGACCTCCGTCACAGAAAAGCGACCTCCGTCAAAGAAAAGCGACCTCCGTCAAAGAAAAGCGACCTCCGTCAGTCAAAGAAAGGTTTCTAGTGCAAGTAACCTAATTTTACTGCTCCATTTATCTAAATTTTAAAACTATGTTGACTCTCTAAATATAGCTAGTGCCAAAATTTACATGAGAATAGGTACCTAAATATATTGGAACTGTCAAGATGCATCTTATATAATCTGAATAATCATCATCATGCCACGTTCAAGAGACTGGCAGATTGTTAGCCAATTTCAAGCCAAAATTTAAAGATTCGGAGACATGTCAATTTTGGCTCATTTCTTTGAATTTTAGGCCAAATTAACATGGGAACATAGAAATTAAATTAAATCAAAACATTAAGCCCAGACTGTAGGAACTGGTAAACTGTTTTCCAAAAAATCTTCTGTTCTCAGTCAAATTAATGCAAATATAGGAGAAAACTAAGGACTGTTCAGATTGTTATTACAGAAAATGTTAAAAATGTCCCATATTCTGTAGACTGGCATTAAGCCAATTAGACATATCTGAGTTTTGACCTTTACAAATGTAACTTATAATGTAAGGCTGAGGGTCAATTAATTGGCATCAACAGATTAACTGGCATATTTTGTTTACAATAATACAGAGATCTCTTTTAATGATCGAAGTGAAATTCAGGTAAATAGATATAGCCTGAATAGGTACTAGCCAGTCTGCAGAATATATGACATTTTAACATTTTCTGTGCAAACAATCAATAATTTCCTCCTACAACAGAAGTCAAAATGTAGGATATCTTGGAAAACACAAAACACTTTACCAGTTCCTGCATTCTGGATAGATCATAGGCAGGAATGAATTCAAAACTATTGAAGAAAATTCAATATACCTAATAGTCAGTCAAGACTCTAGCGACTGCGAATATCTATCTCTCTGACTCAATTAATGTCCCAGTCTGTATTTTGTGGTAATTTTCACCGACATGTCGGTGGAATTTTTTGCCCTTTGATATAATATTCTGGCAAAGTCGGTGGATTTTTATAGCCATTTATTCCAATAATCCTATGTTACCATTAATTTTTGGTGGATAAGTTAGAAAAAAGTTGCTGGATCAGCCAAATTAATAGAAATTTATAGCCTAGTGGATTTTTTCAACTTTTAAAAAGTCAAGTGGAATTTTGTGCCCCAAATACAGACTGGTATAATGCCCAGACTGTATTTCATGGTAAATTCCATCCACTTGTCAGTGGAATTTTTCCCCTTCGAAAATAATATTATACTAGTAAAGTCTGTGGATTTTATCTATTTAGGTATTCCTATGTTAGTATAACTATAATGTTACCAACTTACCATTATTTTTTTTATTTTTGGTGGCTAGGTAAATAAAAAAAATGTTGGTGGCTCATTCGAATAGCTATCTTAGTATCTATCATGAAATAGGTAGGTAGGTATGTATTTTTCTGATTTTTCTTTCAGCTTTTTGGAAAAGTAATTGGAATTTTGTAAACCAAATACAGACTGGTTGTGGATTCACATCATTCAGGTGCCATCAGTCCATTCTGTATTTGGTGCAAAAAATCCCACTGACTTTTTCAAAAAGCTGAAAAATCCACCATTAATTTCCAGTAATTTGACTGATCCAGACATCCACCAACATTTTCCCAATTTATCCACCAAAAATTAATGGTAACATGAATAAATAGTTGAAAATCCAACGACTTTGCCAGAATATTATTTTGAAATGGAAAAAATTCCACCGACATGTCGGTGGAATGGAATTTATACCACTAAATACAGACTGGCCATCAGTCATAAATTTGAAACAACAAATATCAAATTCACTACATTTCTACATATAGGTACTTATCATAAATCATCTTTCAATCTACCTATGATCTATCTAACAGACGGTGGGTGTGCCGTGATCTGGTGCGCCGCTCATCTTTTAGATACATATCAATATAGGCTATACTGGCGACTTTGTTCACAGTGCACACTTTGAAACATGGCTAAGGTATATAGCTATCAGAATGTGTGGACGAGTAGACCATTTATAATAGAAGCCAACTAATTTGCTTAACTGACATCGGCAGTACTCTATAACTAATAACTTGATTCGCCTGTTGGCTGTGGGTAGCTAGTACATAGATATGTCACAGTGGGAGTAACTTGGACATAGGCTACTTGGATTACAAGTTACAGTGCATTTCCTGATACCTATGTGCTAGTACATTATACATAGCTAGGTGAAAAATCATTTATTGTCAGATAGATAACTGGTGTCATGAGTAGAGTAGGCACCTAGTAAGGTAGGACCGTAGGTAGTGAATTTCAAAACCCAAAAAAGTACAAATTAGCTATAGGCTAGGTATATTATATAATATATAGCCTAGCATAGCTATTTTTTTTTCAATAGGATACAATAACCACTGAACTCTTAAATACTATACACATGATAGATACTCAATTCTACTTTCACCAATAAATTAATAACTTAAAACATTAAATCACCACAGAACCTTATTTTAAACTAGAAACTATTCAAAATACGGCAGGTTCAATGGTTCTCAATAAAAAAATCCGATATTTTTCTTTAGAACGTACAAAATAATTGTTCTATATATTTCGTTTTGCAACCCTGTTTTTAATAATTTCAGCATGGAAATGATTTTATCTTTAAATAATTATTAAGAATGACCGATTTTTTCAATAATGATTTCGTATTATTTGGTATTCTTGTATTCAAATATACCTATTTAAATGGCACGGATGAAGAACAAATACATGATTAATGTTATAATAATATTAGTATATAATTTTAACTGGTTAGTTATTGCAATTATTTCACTTATAATATTGAATCGTTGTTAGATGAACCAAATTAATTTTCTGTACTAACTACCTATATATATGCAGTATATTGTATGCATTATATACAATATATACATATTGGAGTAAACTTATTAAACTAAGGCCAATGTCAGCTTGTTTATAAGAATGTCATTATATATTCCATATACCTATGATATATTTTATATATTCTCACATGCCAAAAGTTTAATTCGACAAATAATAACCTACATCAGGGTAAATAATTACCTAATATCTTATAAATTGAAAACATTATATGCAATGGTAGTTTAGTATGCATATAATTTATCTTTATAAATCATTTTATCTATAATCAAGCATCAGCACTTTGATATTCATGGAAATTATTTAAGAATGTCTCCTGTAACTACGATTCTCAGTCATATGTACGCATGGAAGTACTATTAGAACCTACATGATCGATGTGTGAGTCTGATGAGAGCTGTTTCAGTTCATGCAGTGAGAAGATACAGAAAAAACTGTATTCTGATAAAGTCTGATATCAACATTGTCAGACTTCACTATTGCTTAGATCTTCTATAATAAGTGTTACTTTAAAAAAATTTAGTGGTTCACTCTGACAAATGAGAAATATAAAAACGCATACAAATTACTCAATGTCAATGATATCCGTGGTTAAATAAATATTAGGTAACAATAGATTTAATATAAAACTGAATGAGCCAAACCATAGCTGAGTACCAAGAACAATAGTGATTAATGTTTATTTTATATTAGGGCTATCCACCAATTAATTAACTATAGCTATTATTACCTATTATTAGCTACACTATCGATAAAGAAGTTGTATTTTTGTTCAAATTAATTTGTTGGATTATGATTCATGAGCAATATGTGGTGCTTCAATCTCTGGAGATTTTAGCCAATATTATCGACTATAAACTCTGAAGATTTTCTATGCTCTGTTCTCCAGAGTTTTCGGCAGATAATAACGCGTCAAACCTCCACAGATTATCTCGTCCTTATACTGTCGTGGCCTCCGTAGGTCGCGGTAAACATTTGTAGAAAGCAGAGATTATCTGCTGAGCGCTGCTTAGAAATGCTGAGACTGCCATAAACTACAGTAAAACGTCCGCTATACTGCACCGAATTTTAACTGGGTGGCAATTGTCCGGTCACGAAAGAGATATAGCGCACCTAAGGTTAGGATAGCGGGAGTATTTTGCACTGCGGTTTTCTTGCTCGGAGTTTTTTTGTTCGGGGAGTTTATTGCACGGGGGTTTTTTGACCGCGGGGTTTTTTTGGCACGGGGGGTTATTGTCTTGGAATCGTTTTTCATCAATATACCCACTTCATTATTTGGCCTGATCATCTAAGAGTATACTTTAACAACATGGAATCTTGCTCTGAAAACATAAGATTATGTCCTAATGTAAAGGACCATTATGGGGTTTGGAAACAGGTACATTAGACTTTCAGATTTTATGATATTGAGCAAGATTTATCTTTACGTGACGTGTTGATTATTAAATTTTAGTTTTAATGGGGTATTTCTCTATTTCAATAAATTAGTAAATGATATAAATATTGTTTATCAATTAAACATTATATCGTATTACATTACTTACAATTAAAGAAAGGTGATGAACAAATGGATTTATCACTATTTAAGAGCAATTAATTGTTTTACTTGGAACTTTTAGGAGTCTGTAAAACTTAACGCAAATCAATTAGTCAAATTAAGATTTTGAACTCTGCAATGAAAGGTAAATCATGGCGTCACACACACACAGAACACCTTTCTGGTAAAAACTCTGTCTCTATATAGTACGATGTACAGCTGTAGATGAGTATTTACCTGCTTTAGCCCACTCTTTGGGACAGTTTCCCTTCACTGCAGAGGTATGGTCAGCTGAAAACACAGAATTCGAAGTGTAGTTTCCTCTCTTGGGCTTCTTGCAGATGAAATGGAAACGCTTACCACAGTTGCAATCGAACCATCTTACATACGAGGAATGAAGCAATAGGCAATCTTCTTGATCTGAGAATGTGTTTTAGAATATTGGTTTAAATAATTAGAATTAGAAAAGAAAGTACCGATTACATGTGAAATTGAAGATACCATTAATATTTGTAATATAGGTTAGATAAATAGCAATAATTAAAAAAGATACCTATTGAAGTATTATATCTGTATCAACTAATTTATTATATGTTGTATCCTTAATTCAAACATTTAAATTTAATAGGTGAATATTCTCAGTCAACTTTGCATAGCTATAAATAAAGTTTTTGTCTAAACAGATAATTGTTTTGCTATTTTTATTATAAAAATTTTTGATTGGAAATCACAAAAAGAAGTGAAAACAACGACATTTCGTCTTTCTGCTAGGGACATTTTACAGTTTCAATCTGAAAATAAGTAGCAATTAAAATATAGTTAAATCATAATAGATCAAACAAACACGGCTAGTATTGTGTGGACACAGCAGAGAGACTGACAGGTGAATAGTGACTAAGAAATTTAATACATTAGTTAATAGAGAAAAGAAAATCGCAAAAGAGATTTCAATTTTTTTTAATAGATCTGTCTAAGTTTACGATAGTATCACTTTTGTCTGTGGTAAAAAAGCAAT
>CANNZV010000980.1:67905-261158 GCA_947561585.1 Caprella mutica
CAATAAAAAGCAGTAACTAATAAAATAAAATAATGAAAGTAAAAAGCATGCAGTAACTATTACCTAATGTGATTTAGTAAGTTGAATGGAAAATGAGGATAAAGAGAAATAATCAGATTTATAAATTCACAGAGTAGTTATACTAAAGTTACACAGTAAGTATAATTTTCCATGCGAGGATAAAAGCGATAGGCAATCTTCTTGATCTGAGAATTTTGTTTATGAGTATTGGTTGAATTAATTGGAATCATAAAAGAAAGTACAGATTACATGAGAAATGGAAGATAGCATTATTTTATGTAATATTGGTTAGAATAGATAAATAACATTAATTATAATTGATACCTATTGAAGTAAAATTACTATATCAACTAATTTATTATAAGTTGTAATCGTAATTTCAACTCTCTAAGAAATGGATTCTTTTCATCGGTATTAATTTTATTTTTTATATTTTTAGAACAGAATTTACGGAAAATGTTCACTTTTCTTTCCCTTTTGTTGTTTCATTAAATACTATCTTTATATATAATAACTTTGTTCCTCTCAATCGTGGGTATATAAAATTTAGCACACTACATTTATATGATAAAAGCTATGAACTGACAAAAATCATACAATTCAAGACGCTGGTTTCCTAAAATCAATTTTGTAGCGAATCACGGACACTCAGTCCTTTAGAGACTTACATTTTGTTATTCCGATTAGGCCTAAATTACGAAACTGCCTGTATGTTTGAAATATCTTCCAAATGAACGAAGCTATTTAAAATATACAAGCAGTTTCGTGGTCTTAAGTGTTTTAAAAAGCATTTACCCAAGAATAAATGGACTCCCTAAAGAAATTCTTAATATCACTTATTGTTATTTTTTAATTTTTTTATTGTTATTTTTAATGCATAATTATTTATTTTAATGCATATAAATAATTAATTGAAAAAGTTACAGAGTTTTCTCACTTAGAGTTTTTCTAGAACCAGTTAATTTTCTTGTTATTTTGATTTCAAATATCGGAAACTTTTACTAACTGGTATATGAACAGTGTTCTTTTTTTGGTTGAAAATATATGAAGAAAAGTAGCGTTATGGTATCAAGAATTGACCATTACATTCAATTTACCCGTTTTTAGTCAGTGGATTTTTGTTTGAGTGTAAGTTTAGTTTAACCCTGCAAACATTTCCATGCCATGTGGTTTGGTGGTTATAATGTGGCAATAAGATTTTAAGATGTAACATCCACATTGAAACAAACTAATACTGAAATAACATGTTAACCATGTGTAATTTACCACATTACAACCAAATATCACTTACCATTTCAATAACAGATGTTAACCATGTGTAATTTACCACATTACAACCACATGTCACTTACCATTTCAATAACAGATGTTAACCATGTGTAATTTACCACATTACAACCACATGTCACTTACCATTTCAATAACAGATGTTAACCATGTGTAATTTACCACATTACAACCACATGTCACTTCCCATTTCAATAACAGATGTCAACCATGTGTAATTTACCACATTACAACCACATGTCAATTACCATTTCAATAACAGATGTTAACCATGTGTAATTTACCACATTACAACCACATGTCACTTACCATTTCAATAACAGAGGTTAACCATGTGTAATTTACCACATTACAACCACATGTCAATGACCATTTCAATAACAGATGTTAACCATGTGTAATTTACCACATTACAACCACATTGATTATTGATTCTACAAATAGATTTCATACAATCTTTCCTATAATCTCTCTTCTGATTTTCTTTTCTCTATAAACTAATCTATTAAATTGGCAGTCTCTCTGCTGTATGCACAAAGATTTTATACTATATAATATTTCTAATATTTTATATATTTATTGGTATTATTCTATAGTATCTATAATATCTTTGGTATGCATACACATTACTACCAGTTTTTGTTCGGTCTAGTAATATCTTACTTTATTTTCAGAATAAACTTGAAAATGACTGTCGTAGAAAGGCGAAACGTCGTATTACTTTCATTTCTTTTTGTGAATTCTATTCGATTAATATATATATATATAACATTAATATTTCATTGTAGTTTCACTAAGTTAAGGCAGATCACCAATACCTAACTTCTTGACGGGATTAATAATTTGTTTGGTATTAGGTAGTATCGATCAGTGGTAATGGAAACTTTCTTGCTTTACTTTTGGATTTAACGGATTGTTTATATTACCAGTTGCTTCAGATACAATACTAGTAAAAAAAATATCAGTACATTTAATATATATTTCAATATAAATATAATTAAATTAATAAATAAGTTGTTTTGATTAGTATGTGTTTTCATTATCCATGACTCTTCAATACTAAAGTTGATTAAGTGAAACGTAAAAGTCCTGCAGCTCATGCCTAAAATCAAAGTTAAAATTTAATTTAATTAAGTAAATCTTAATTAAACAACAGTTTAATATTCTTCAACACACACTATAATATGACTTACCATAGAATCTACTGGGTTGACCTGACTTCCAGTTAGTGAAGGTGAAAGGCTTTCCATCAGTCCATTTGTAAACATCATTTAAGCCAGTTCTACCTCCAGTCCAAATATACCTTCCACTAAACTCTTTCACCTGAAACAATTTGAATATTCTCTAATTCAACCTTTAAAAATAAAGGACAGACATGAACGAACTCATCCCTCATTTTCAATAAATAATCAAAGAAAGAAGATATTCTAAGAATGTTCTTCACATAAAAGTTAGTACCAAGAAGATTACCGTATTAGGCTAATTCTACATCATTATTAAGCAAATGAATGAGGTATTTTTCACCTCTAAATATACAGTAGGTCAATGCAATCTCTATAATATAATACGCTAGATCTGTCTGTGTGTATGTGTGTGTGTTACTTGGAGCAATATTACTTGAGACTTGAGACTTGAAAATTTACAACTTTTTAGAAAGTCGTGTCGAATTGAACGTGTTAAAAGGATTTTTTGAAATTCAAACGGGTTTTCCAATTATTAACACTTGATTTATAATGGGATACATAGGAATTAATTCGACATTCTTTCCAGGATATTTTCAGAGACTATCCAACAGAATGGGCTGAAATTTTCTGGAAACCTCCGGCCTATGGTCCTACAGAACGCAATCGATTTGTTTTAAGAAATTCGAACGGGTTTTTGAATTATTCGAATTTTAAGTTTTAATGGAATACATAGGGATTTAATTCAAATCGGCAAATACATGGTAGCATACGAAATAAATAAAAAATAAAATTTGCATTAATCGGATCGAAAAAATATCTACAATATGTAAAAATGGTCTACAAAAATAACTGCGTTAACCGTTTTTCGAAAATCGAATTATTTTTCAAGATATGACGAAAATTAGAAAATGAAAAATAAAATTCTACACTGGTTATCATTTTTCCTCTCGAAAATAAATGACATATTTTGCAAATGTAATAATTGATTTTAATATTGATATTGACGGGTTGGAATATGAATAAATATTCGAAATAAATTATATTTAGAATATTTATAATCAATTGGTAACGAATTTTAGTTATTTTACATAATTATATTAATTTATTTAATAAATTGAATATCAGCTGCTACCTAGGTATATATGTGAATTTTATTTATGTGAATTTTATTTCTTCTATTTCAAGCATCAAACTGATCGATGTAGCAAATTGTTTTCATTTTTCATAATGTGATTATTTGAATAATATTTGTAATGTGTAGTTCTTTATACAGCTATCTTATATAATAATGTATGATCTATATTCGACAGTATTCTACACAAATGGATGACGTCACGGGGCGGAAAATTACTCTTTACTGGTACTTAATTCTTATGAAATGTAATGGAAAACGGGATATGTAATGTGTATGAACAAACACGATAAGTAATGTTCCTAAATATTAATGAATAATAATATATGTACGATGCCGTGCAATTTGCACGGGTACCCACTAGTACATCAATATATATATATATATGAACTGTTTGTAAACTGGGTCTATTAATTATCTGGATGCTTACCAAAACTAAAGACTCACATATTTTTTGATGAAGAGAGATTCATCAGAGTTCTCCACAGACAACAAGTCTCCACCATTCTCAACACAGTACTTCTTAGCCTCATCCCAAGACTTCTTTTCCACATCAGCTGTTCCGTTAGGCGAGTAGAAGTAACAGTAGTCGTTATTAACTACCCAATCAGCTCTGTCTGGACACCGGGGACTCAGGGGATCACCAAGTCCAAGTCCCATGCAGGTGAAGAGAACAACTTTAGTGGGATAGAAATAGTTATTAATTGAATATATTTATAATTAACTTTCCATATTTTCAAGAGGGTTAATAAATCTATATGTTAAAAGTACAAGAAGACACTTAGACAGTGAGTGACATGAACATTAAGTCTGACAGTTCTTCACTAATGAGGTGGGGCTTCTTTATCCATAAAGATTTTTACTTAAATTGAAAATGTAGGCAAAAGTTCAGACTGGTGTAAATTTAAATAATTATCACCATAACATTTGCATCTATGAAAACTGTGCCGAAAATTCCCCCATCTCAATATTTAATAATATATTAATAATATTATATTATAAATTTAATATATTAATATTAAATAAAAATCTGAAGTCTGGAAATGGTTTCGAAACCAAACGAATTCCAATCGAAGAAATATTAGGAAAGTAATTGAAGTTTAGATTGTGGAACATTGAAATAAACAACCTGCGTAGTGTGTATACTATATTATTATAAAAATAATATAGTTGTGTAGTGTGCATACTATTATTTGATATTGAATATTATTGTGTATATTGTTATTTGTAGTGTGTATACTATAATTTGATATCATAAAAATGGTAGAATTTTCCCTGGTGGAATTGTCTAATAGAAAAACCATCCAGTTGTAGAATTTACTGGCTACAAACTTTATCTTATACTTAAAATATACCTACATGTACACATATGTACTTGCATTATAATATTACAATCTAATCTTATTTACTCCTAAATACTGATAAGAACTGAAGCAATAAACTACTGGCATGTTTTATTATAAATTTAATGATATTAACTTTAATTATTTTTTAATGCAGGCATACCCCGCTCTTATTACGTCTCAAACTATAGACAATCGAATAAGAGTGGCACATGTCTAGCTTCTCACAAGATGTGATTCAGTTCGATAACAGTCACTCAGTGGTCTAACTTACCCGTTATCATCAGAGAAGCATTAGGTAGTTTCAGGAGTACTGTTCTGCTTCGTTCAGACCCATTGGCTGGGACTGGGACATCAGGCGACATAATTAATTATTGCTACTAATTAGGATATTTTACATCTGGAATATAAACAAATATGTTTCGGACAGTTATTCCAAACTGAAAGAAGATGGAAACTCTTAGTTACCATAATGAAAGGATGGATTTTTTTTCTAATGGTAACAAATATAAAAATTGAGAGTTTTTACATATAAATAAATCTGGTTATTTTTTATTAGAGTTGTGATAATATGCTTTAAGTCATAGATATTAAGAATATCATAGACGAGAAAATATTAAATTGAAATGATTTATCTACACTGTGGTTTGTACTAATATCAGGTTCTGCTCGAATTAATTCATCTGCATGAAATTAATAGTAAGAAATAAACTAAGTACTAACACACAACACTTGGTATTTAATTAATCAAGTGTTTAATTCTCTCCGTTTATAATATTTTTAGGATCTATGATTATGAAAACATATTGTTACAACCCTAATAATTATTATTAGTATTCTTCACTTGAAAATTTCCTTAATTAAGTAGTAAAAATGTAAATACCTATTGTTACTCCATTATCAATTAATAATATACATAGAGCTTTACATGGGTGAGATAATAAAGACTTCTCTCAACAATTGATCAAGAATCAATGATGTTGTACATTGATAAAGTTAATTAAACATACCTATTTTTTCAGTAAAATACTAATAACAGGTGTCATAGAATATAACCAGTCACTAGAACCGAAAGAAAAGTTTGAAAATTCATAATGAAAAATGTAAAACGAGTTTAAAAAAATTAAAATAGGTACATAATTTGAGCGACTGTTTCAAATAGAGTAGCTTGTCATTAAACAAATTGTAAATATTTGCTTAATGATGATAGTGGTGATAAAGGAAGAAATATTTAATATATAATGGAAATGATCAATTGTATAGTAGAAATATAGTGTATGTTGGAAATAATTCGTCTAAAAACAATATGTAATTTATTATATCACCAATTGCCCAATTGGAATAATTACTTTTACAAGATGACAATAAATTATGAATGAAAAAATGTGTATCTTAAAATGTAAAACTATAAAAATGCTATGCATATTCCATCACTATCTTTTTAGTTCAGATACCTGATGATAATTATTTGGGTGGCAATTGTCTGCGGGTGGCAATTGTCTGTTCACGATATTGAAGTGTTTAGAATATTCTTAAATATTTCATAATATCCACATTGGGAAGAGGAGGACATAAAAAATGAAATATTCCTACCTGCCTTGAGTCGAATAAATAAAGTAAGAAAATATTCAATGATGTGTAGAGGAGAAATTAGAGGTTCTTGTTATAATAAAAATGAACCTTTTGATGTGTGAAATAAACAGGGTAATTAGTGCTGAATGACTTTAAGAGTTCAGACTGTAGACTATTAACATTCTGTTTGGTTAGCTGAGGCCATAGGAGATTAATTGGGCTCCAGCCTAGCTGGTCCTAAATAAGGTCTATTAGTTAGTGGCTTATATCGTTCAAACGTCAGCCCAGACGTAAAAGTATCACCGCTCCAGAAAAGAAGATTATATTTTATCTCCTATATTACATGTCATCAAGTTCAAGAACAGACGTCTGCTAAAAAGGTTAGACTCAACTTATAATGAAAGGCGTTGCATTATTGCCAATATTTGTGACCGCAGTCATTCAAGAGTGTGATTCCCTTAATTCTAAAGACCGCGTGATCTTTTGATTCCATATTCCCCACCTTTATAATAATAAGAGAAATCAACACCTAAGCTTCTTCTCAAATTTAACTGAAGAATGTTCAGGAGAATTTTAAAGAATCGTGATTACGGTATAAATAATATTTTCTGTGGTTTGGCCAATGCAACAGCAAAGATGTTTTTTTGTATAAATGAACCATTTGTTCATTTATATTTAAAGAAGAAAAAAAACTCGTCAGCTCTAAATGTCAAATATAACTGAACTTTTACAAACTCTATGTTTCGAAAGAAACCTAGAAACACTGAGGAGAGAAGAAATAATCACATCATGTTCAGAACGATGATCATGTGGACTGTATTAATAATTAAAATCTGTATAATTATTTTGAACAAGAAATAATATTCTATCTAGAACAAAGATTAATATACTTTAAAAAAAGTGACTCCAGATATTATTTCGAAAATTGTTTCAGTCATGCATTCATAAAATGGAATTGCAATTATTTATTAAAAAAAATAATTCATAATACGAATAAATTATAATAATAATGCATAATTTTAGTGAATAATTTGTCAGTGATAACAGAAAATAATTTATATTATTAGTTAAAAGAAATTATATTGAAGATAATATTTTTATTCCTACAAAATCAACAATCCAAATATTAATTTGAATGTTTTGTTATTTCATTTTCATTTGAGAGATTAATTAATTAATTATTATCTTTTACTTTCTCTATTCACTCAATTTGAGAAGAGAATTTAAATTTATTTTAGAAGTCAAACTGTTCCCAAGTATTTCAACGTTAGAGTAGAGTAAAAATTGATGAATAAAAATACTGTTACAGATTTAGGACACTGCAAGTGGGATCTATTTTATTAACTGCTAAATATTGTACTTGTAATTAGATAACATAGAAATAGGACAATAGCCTTAAATATTTACTTGATTGACGATTAGGCCACAGTTCTTATTGTTTTATATCTTTTTTTCTAATTATGTCTACGAAATGTAACTGAATAGAAACTGTAGGTCCATAAGGGATGCAATTCAAATCCGAGATGTCAGTTGGTTGAAAGATCTTCTTGAGATCGTGTCCATGTGTCTTTAAGTAACCAAAGCTATGGAAATATAATAGAAATAACGTCGACTAGTCACCATTGCCCTACCCTCTAAATAGGAAATTGATTGAGAAAAGAAAAATGGAGATGACTTTGTGTGTGGTAGAAGTAAGTTATCTAAAATTGAACACCCGGACTAAGAAATATAGCAATTGCATATCATCCGTAAATCTGAATTAATTATTTACTAACGTAAGTAAAGAAGGGAGTATAGTATAATGATAAATATCCTGGCAATTCATATTATTTTTAGGAATATATTTTTTATGATATCCATTTGATAGACAAAGTTTGTATAATTGTCCATTTTTTCTAGAATTGTATTGAAAGCATTGTAAAGGAATATTATAATTCATCGAACTTATTTCATGAATATAAATGATTGATGACTAACTTACAAGATGAAGAAGGATGTGATTAATACATATTAATAATTCTACAGTATTGAGAAGTAAAGAGTAATGATTTTAGTAAAGAAATATTCTGTGTAAAAATATGAACGCACAATATTTAATCGAGTAATCGAAAATATGATTGGCTAAATAAAAATGACTTCATACAATAATGGAATTTCTATTTTTTTAAATTAGAAATGTAAAATGTCGGTATAATTGATTATTTATATTAATAACTTGTCATATGTTATAACAAGTTTCATGCAGACATAGAAAACTATTAGAAAGAACATTAACTGATCCGTTATTTTAACAGAATTTTTATTTATTTTAGTTTAGCCTTTCCCGGTTGGAATTTAATTTCCCCAATTAATTTGATATACTGAATAAATTTATGAAGACTTATTACAATTTTCAGTAACATTATTATTGATATGATTATTATAACAAATACAATTCTATGTTTAATTTTCACAAGCTTAGAAGATAGAAGTCTGATCTTAGAATTACCGGGGAAGAGATCCCTAGTTGATATAATAAATAATAAAAGACTATTGGGAGTATTAAGATCACTCATATATCACTTATGATAAATTGAGGTTTATAATGAGTTACATTCAAAAAATTTTAAATTCTTCAAATAACTTACATATTTATATATATTCACAACAACATAATCTCATAAAAGTAAAAGAAAAATGTTTGAATGAACAGTTACCACTGTAAATACACTGAGGAGGAGTGTTACAACACTCTCTACCTGTCTAACTGTTACCACTGTAAATACACTGAGGAGAAGTGTTACACCACCCTCTTCCTGTCTAACTGTTACCACTGTAAATACACTGAGGAGAAGTGTTACACCACCCTCTTCCTGTCTAACTGTTACCACTGAAAATACACTGAAGAGAAGTGTTACAACACCCTCTACCTGTCTAACTGTTTCCGTTCACTGTGACAGAGAGTGCAAAGTAAAGCATGTTATCTTTATCTTGACAGTAAAAAGGTGCGACTGAATTTGGAATATTTCAACATAATATGATAGATAAGCACTAATTAGTTAATGATAAGAAATGTTTGTATCTTTATAGAATGTAGTTCTATACATGGCGTTGTTCACATTATTTTTCAGACATGTGACAACGATTAATTGAAGTTATTTCTCTCCAATTCAATGTTTCAAGGTAACTAAAAACAATAAAGAAAAATATTTGCTCCTACACTGACCTGCTGTTCAGTGTGGCAAAATGCCCCTAAGTATTGGTTTCTGCTTTGTCCGTATTATTGACATAATTTTTATAAATACAATTGCACTGAGATTGGTGAGCGACATTTAAGATTGGAAATATCCATTGTCAATCATGGAGGAGATTGAATTCAAACTATCTTCACAATAGAATGAAGTAATTATTAGTAATTTATAGAGTTAGAATATGGAACACTGAATGCCAATAAACAATCGTTTATGGAAATACAACAAGATGTCGTCAATGACTCACAAATAACTTGAGCTATTTAGCACTGTATCAGGAGATTAAGGTGCATATTTCTAAGGTTTAACCCCACAGGTTAAACCTTATGGCGTCAAGTAGACGGACCATTAAAAATCACAGCCTTTGCTTTGTACTTATGGATGACGTAAGAGTCTCTCGAGTTTGGACTCTAGAGACATTATTTAAAGATACAAACATAGACTAATCAGAGTCACAGTGATGCACATGACATAGGATCCAGTAAACACAGTCCTTTCTATTAGCTATCTACTTGTAGCGATAACGGTGATAGTTGTAGCGAAAATCTGAATTGCTTCGAAATAGAAAGCTATTGGACATCCAATATTATCATCGAAATAGCAATAACAGCCACATGTATCTAAAATGAATCTTAATTTCAGTAATTGTTCCTTCTTGGAAATAGTAGTAAATTCATGAAGTGAAGAGCGAATGACAAAACGAAAAAACTTAGCATCCTTTTATTTTCTTAGAGCTTCCAAATAAATCAATATTCATTATCAATATCCTAATTTTCACTAATTTTAAACTAATTATATAGAACAAAGAAGTATTATAAATACGAAAATAAATAAAGTCAAAAAATAATTAACAAATAATAAAGAAAAAAGGAAAATCTGAAAAAAATAATAAGTTATTATAACGCAGAATAGCTAAATTAAAAGAACTTGCTTGTTCATTGAGCGATGGTGACTGTTTATGAATGTATATACTATATATAGTATATACTATAGATTCCAATATACGAATATCACACTGGTTTGAAGTTTGCAAAATTTTGAAATAATCTTCCTTAATTGGGTGATTACACAGAGAAAAAAGTTTACTCATATTTAATGGATCAAAAATTTATGTTTTGAATTAATCTATTACGTGAGTTGGTTGGTCTATATTCATGTTTTCACGTGTGTCAAAACAACTATGACGTGGTGTGTCACAAAACATAGTTAATTCAAATCATTTTATGGATTGAATCAACTTATTATGAGAGTTAGAGTTACATTTTGGGAGTTTGAACATATGTTAAAACAACTAGGACATAGTGTGTTGAAGTAACTCACAAAGATTGTTAATCCAATGTATCTGGTGTATGAATTAACTTACTATGAGAGTTGGCGCTACTTTTTTTTTTTTTGAAGTTTAGGTACGAGTTAAATGAACTATGACATAGTGTGTAATAGTAACCCACAAAGACTGTTAATCCAATGTATTCTGCAGTGTATGAATTAACTTACTATGTGAGTTGGCACTACTTTTTTTTAAGTTTTGGTGTGAGTTAAAACAAGTATGACATAGTGTGATAAAGTAATCCACAAAGACTTTTAATCCTGTGTATCTGGTGTATAAATTAATTTACTATGAGAGTTGGCGCTACTTTTTTTAAGTTTAATTGAGTAAATGGCAACTTATGCTTTCCTCAAAGCCAATTAATCGGTTGACACTTTACAGATCAAATCCTGTTTTAAGTGTGTTACGTGTCGAATGTGAACTCTCCTCAACACCATTTTAGTTCGAGTGCAAACAGTAGCGTTATATGCACTGAATAGTGTTATCGCTGCCGATCGATTAATAATTATTACTTTATTCCATTAATACATAGATAAATGTCTGCCTAAATATTTTAATGTTTTGGGGATTGATAGGCTGGCGGCTAGGTAGTTATTTGAAGCGCTGATTATCAGTATATAACTTTTCATAATAATAAATTTTGATTACTGCCTTCCAGTTTGTAAACTGATATTCAAACTAATTTTCCTAGATTATTATATGTATATTAACATATTTAAACATCATACCTACCTAGTTTTTTTTTTAGTGTCAATACCTTCTACATAGGCTAGGAAGTTTACTGCGCTGTCCTCAGATAGGGTAAGTTCTAAATTATCAGGCGATTTCAAATTTTTGGTCACGTATGAAATATAGTATATAGCTACCTAATAGCTAATTAAAATAAAAGCTGAATAATTATTTTATATAGTTTTTTTCTTAGGTGACCGAAAATGTGGAACCGTCCGATAATTCGGAACTTATCCTAGTATCTTAAGGAAAGTGTTCTGATAATTTATATATTTTAAAACTAGTTAGTCTACCTATAGGTAGGGTTACACAGGTAAATTTAGTTCTTTAATTAATAGGTTCTATTTATTTCACAAGTGCTATGAAGCCATGATGGTTATTAATGTTTCTGAGAAAAGAGACCACAGTTAGTTAGAGTGCCGTAATTTACCTTCTTGACCCTAGTTTTCCATGACCGGGAGAACTCCGTCCAGGGAAGTTGTTGGGAAGGCTTCTTCAAGGAAAATAGTACAGAGAACTCCTTCCATTGAGGTAGATGGAAGAACTCTCTCCAGGGAGGTACCTTGAAGATTTCCCTC
Organism: Caprella mutica; assembly: GCA_947561585.1. Taxonomy (NCBI): domain Eukaryota; kingdom Metazoa; phylum Arthropoda; class Malacostraca; order Amphipoda; family Caprellidae; genus Caprella; species Caprella mutica. The sequence goes on from CANNZV010000980.1 coordinate 80,309, forward strand.
CAGGGAGGTAGCTGAAAGAACTCCATTCACGGAGGTAGCTGGTAGAACTCCTCCAGGGAAGTAGTAGAGATAACTCACTCCAGTGGGGTATTCGGCAGAACTCCTTCCTGGGAGCAAATAAGGAGAATACCATCCACGGATTTGGCATTAAGAACTCCAACTAGAGGTGAGCCTTTACAATTCTCTTAATTTTTACTATATAATTTGCTATATCTCCTGAATCTACTTTCAGATCTTGATGAAGAATTGATGGAGTAGATCAACGTCATCAGCCATTGGAGTCCTCTTCAATTCCTTAGAATGATTCAGGAACTAATATGCTAGTTCAAAGTATTTATTCGAAACTGTTAGATGATTTTTAAATATGTATTTGCAATATTAATAGCTCTTACTTTTTCATTTGCTTTTAGGGATTGCAGACATGAAAAGAATGACCTGTCTTGAAAAGAAAATTTTAGCTGCCGATATCTTATGACAAAAGGAGTAAGTGGTGTAATTGATATTGTATATAAATGATACTAAGAATTTCTATTCAATATATATTAAAATATGAATCTCTTATTTCAGGATTTTTCAACCTAAAGTCGTAACAGACAGGGATGAGGATTCAGATTGTACTTCTAAATAAATAAATCTAAAACTGAATTGTTTTTATTTCGTTTTCAATTTGACCTTGCTAATTCTATTAGCATATTTCTACATCAGTGCCTATGATTAAGATGAATTGCACTAAATTCATTAAGTTAAAGTATAATTGCAGCATATCAAAGATTTATTCTATCAACATTTTTTTTTGTAATCTAGCCTGGTTAATTGATTTATTTACCCTACCTATTTATCAACTGACCTATTGGAGTTATTTAAATCAACTACTACACGAGTAGTTGATATAACCAACAACAGTAGTTGATATAACCAACAACAGTAGTTGATATAACCTACACGAGTAGTTGATATAATCTACACGAGTAGTTGATATAACCTACACGAGTAGTTGATATAACCTACACGAGTAGTTGATATAACCTACACGAGTAGTTGATATAACCTACAAGAGTAGTTGATATAACCTACACAAGTAGTTGATATAACCTACACGAGTAGTTGATATAACCTACACGACTAGTTCATATAACCAACACGAGTAGTTGATATAACCAACACGAGTAGTTGATATAACCCACACGAATAGTTGATATAACCTACACGAGTAGTTGATATAACCAACAAGAGTAGTTGATATAACATACACAAGTAGTTGATCCAACCTTGTTCTGTAGTTGTTATAACCATTACATATAATTGGTTCAACTATCACGAGTAGTTTTGACTATCACAGGTAGTTGTTGTGACCATCGGGAATTAAAAATAATCAACTCATATATGTGTTGTTTTAACCAACGTCAATTTAACTCATTTTAAATAGTACCTGCAACTCACCACGTAGGTAGGCGCACAGATAAACCATAAAATTTAATCAAAACAAATCATTTATGATTTGATTCAACTAATCCTTTCTCTGTGTGTATGATCTAAAGAATGATTATGAATTGAACTATATGGTTGGGAGCTATAGGGGTTATTGGTTCTAAAGGATATTCCCTTATGCTGAGAAATTCTCACCTTTAACTGCATCATGGTCTCACCAATGTAAGTGGACTGGCACTGTCCACACAAATTTTTATAAATGAGACCAGATGACAGTAAAGGTGGGATTTTATCTTTATGAGGGAAAAATGAACCAATAGTGGTTGCATTATTGAAAAAAAAATTAGTTTAACTTGGGGGTAAAATTTGTAGAGTAATGAATTAAGGTCTTTTTTACATTTAATGCTTGAATCACCCAAATAAGGAAGGGATACGAAAATGTATTTAAAAATTTAGAAACAAAATTATCAAATAAATTTTGAGGATAACGATTACCTGAGAAAAAAATTACACAATTGTGATAATTTGGCATCAAAATCTACATAATTCGAACTAATCGCATACGCTCTATGAACAAGACAAGTAATCAAATTAACTTTGTAAGATGTCGGTTTGAAAGAATCAAATCTTAATCCCAATCCTGTGATTGTCTTTTTACGATAAACTCTAGTAGAGAAACTTTTATTAATACTATTAATGTCAACATCTAAAAAAAATAGGGAGTTATTTTTCCCAATTTCCGAAGTGAATTTAAAATGTTTAGAGTTTAAATAATTATGAAAAAGATTAATATGAGATTGGTCAGAAAACAATAGGAAAATATCATCTACATATCTACGATGAAGTTTAGGTTTAAATTCAATTGGACAATCATGAAGCCATCGTTGCTCATGAAAACATAAAAAGACATTCGCAAGAGTGGGACTAAGAGAATTTCCCATACCTACACCATCACATTGGGAAAATAACTTACCGTTGAAAAGGAAGATGTCTTTCTTAACAGCGAGCTCAAGCAACTGCTTGAAGAAACGGGGAGACACCATTGGGTCAGAGTAGAGAGAAGTGGTAGCAATTTCGATGGTTTCATCCAAACAAAGATTTGATGTCGAAGATTGCCATGCATAATGAATTTGAATTCTTAATTTAGTGATTTCTTAAACAAAAGAGAATGAATCCTGAACTGGTGATATGTTCAAGTAAAGGTAGGAGAAATTTTGTAATTTTGTATCCCGAAGTTCCTATAGCCGAAAGAATAGGTCGCAGTGGTGCCCAAATTTTATGTACTTTTGGTAATCCATAAAGAACTCCTGGTTTTGACCCAGAACAGTGCAAATAATCATTTTGTTCATAGTTTATTTATTTCTTTTTCTTTAGTTTACTAGCAAGTCTCTTGTGCTACACTTCATAAATTCAGTAAGATTTCACAGAAAAAGACCAATTAGTCAAATTATAAAAATATATTATAATACTAAATTCTGTTCAACCTCTATTCATAATACATACGAATCGTTTGTGATGCTCACCTTAGCGTATATTTAAAATGATGAAAGCTCTGTGTTAAAATTTTCAAGTAAAACAGAAAACAATTACAATATGTTCTATATATTTATTATAATATGTAATTTTGGTTATTCTTGTGTTTTACTTCTACCCTCTGAATTTCAAGCGAAGAAAAAGATCAGAGTACCTCAGAAAAATTTGAAACCATAATAATTAAGGCTGATAGACATATCATAAATGGCTAGGAAAATTTTAGGAAAATTCGGTCTTGGATTGTAAATGACTGTTCTGAAGTTTGTTGTATCCGGTAGTTTGTTGTACTGCACACTTCAAGAATGTTCAACCGTAATTCTCCAAGATAAATTTTATACATTTTTTTCTCCGACTTCAAAACATTTGATGAACTTATTAGTTATATTACTAGATGTTATTTTGCAAAATTGGAATAAATTTCATGGACTGATTTAGAAGTTATGGCAGGTGCCCAAATGGTCACACTATGAGGAAACTAATACAAAAAATACAAAAATTTGCACTATTATAGAAAACTGTTTCATGTAAACTATAAGTAAATAACTATTTCATAAGATGGAAATATATGAAGTATATTCATATTAATCAATGGAACTTAGTTCACTTTTTATTGCATAAATATTTATTTGCAGTGATAAGAAATAAGATGGTACACATATAATCATATATTGGATTTAGCATATTCTTTGAGTCTAACACTAGTTTCAGTATTCTGTTGATTTGATGGTTAAAACAGGATATTAAATCGGACAGAAGAGGGTGTAACGCAATAACCGTTGCCACTTTGAATATTCTTTTGAAACAGTGTGTTTCAACATTTTTGATATTTTTCAATGGCTTTCACTCATTGTTATACTGACGGAGAAAAAGAAAATAATACACATAAATGTTCAGGAACAGTGGATTTTTAAGGATTAATAACAAGAAATACATACTATAGAAGGTGCTGGAAGTGGCCTGCATTTTGCTGCACACAGTGATTCGCCCGCTTCAAAACATTTATTTATTTATTGAACATATAGAACCCTTTATAATAAGATTAGGACCGGGGCCTCCCTAATCTTTACAGCTTCATTAGTATTAATAATGATAAAAAGCACATTGCTCCACTCAGAAGGATATTCTCGCGATGTTCTTCTGAAAATCTCTTCACAACATTGATAAGTTCGTCCACTGTAGTTGGTTTTGCATAATACACTTCTTTTTGAACTAATTATAATAATAGTTGTCGAATTTAATGATAGAAATGAGGAAAAGGTTATGCTTTTTGTTGCTATTGTTAACGGTAAAGTGCCAGTCGTTCATGCCTTCTTAGATGAAAATGGAAGACACAAGATAGTGAATGGAGACTGCTACCATAAGTTGCTGCGAGAAAATATTTGGCCCAGCTTTCGTTCATGTGCTACAAGACAAGTTTATGGTGGATAAAGGATGGTGCTCCTGCCCATTGCACCACTGCCACCAACGAATTCCTGTTGAACAAGTTTGGAGGCAGAGACATCAGCCGTGGGACACAGATTGCGTGGCCAATGCATTCTCCAGATTTGAATCCTTAGGATTTTTATTATTGGGCCTTAGCACAAAAAGAAGTGTATTCTGCAAAACTAACTACAGTGGACGAACTTATCAATGTTGTGAAGAGAATTTCAGAAGAACATCGCGAGAATGTCCTTCAGAGTGTAGCACTTCATGTTTTGAAGCGGGTGAATCACTGTGTGCTGCAAAATGGAGGCCACTTCCAGGACCTTCTATAATATGTATTTCTTGTTATTAATCATTGAAAATCCACTCTTCCTGAACATTTCGGTATGTTATTTTATTTTCGTTAGTATAACTATGATTAAAACCCACTGAAAAGAATCAAAAATGTGGAAACACACTGTATATTAACCATATATTTTTGATTTCAGCAAAAATACAAATTTTCAGAGTTTTTTTTATTATTAATATTATAGGTATAAAACAGTGCATGAAATTTTCAGATCAAGAAATAGAATTATAAACAGACATGGCTGACATAATAATGACACCAGCTAAGTTAGCGACTCTAAAAAATGCTAAAAAATACAAAATATTACATAAAATGAATTCAATAGTCAATCAGAGGTTTTATGTGCCGGAATGAACAAAAGGGGCAGAGGCACATATGGAAGCAGTAGAAGAGCACAAAATAATATGCCACAAAACAATAGGTTTAAACACAGTATTAGTCAAACTAGTAGGTACAATAAAGAGTACAACGAAGGCAGAGGCACAAGTAGATTTAGAGGCAATAGTACACATACCCGATATAATGGTATGCAAACGGGCTCAAACACATTACAAGAGGAGCGGCGTGAGCGGAGCGCCATTATTGAGGTTTGGTATTTCTATGCAGAGACGCTTGGCTGTTCACACTGTTAGCGGAGCGACACTCCAAATATAAAATAATATTAATGGTGCTCCGCTCCGCTTGTAGTGTGTAGAAGTGTACGTACCCTAACATAGCGAGCAAAGCGAGTAGGTTTGACGGCAGGTCTAGACGAGGTAAGAACAGAAATAATAGGTAGAAATGAAGGTAGATTACAACAAAAACAGACAATCTCGTAGATGTCCGGAAAGGACATATGATACGTCAATATGTAGAGTGCATAGAAAGCACAACGAACGAATGGATTTTCGGAACCAAAAGTATGTAGATAATATAGCAAAGAAAATAGGTAGAATAGAATTAATTAAGGAAATTTTGACGGTGAAAAAGAAGTATGTGTGAACTCTAGATTGTATGGTGCTGACTCCACGTATAATTTTGGTTCGGGTTTAGGCTTCACGAACCATTCAATGACGAATGGAATGATTGTGGTGTCCCTTTCGTTAAAAATATTCGTAATGAGTTATTAGGTAAAAGTGCATCATTAAACCAACATCTTATTTTGTGAAAAACATTAACTCCCTTTAAATGTATTCACTTTCACCAATTATAATAATCTCACTTTTATTTCTAATCGGCGAGGCATTTTCTGGCGACGAATTGTCCGGACACCGTTAAAAGACATCAATTTTGAGTAATTCATTACAATATAATATGTTCATACATTTTTTAGCACAGTCTGCAGTTTGAGATGCTGTGGTAGCTTCACAGTCTCCTTTTCTCTCTGCTATCTTTTCGCAATGAAAAGCTAGGGTGTCTTATCAGTGCAGTTGCAATCTTGCGTTCAAGTGAATGAAACATTTGAAATATTTAATTTCTCAACTTTGTTGTTAAATAAATTACACCAAAACACATTGTCAAAACTTGTATTCGTAATTATTCACCTTTAAAAACAAGTCTCACTGAGGTTTTTCTAACCTTAGTTACCGATATTATCTTTGGAGTTGTTATCAGGTCACGTGGTTATGTTTTTGTACTTTTGGAAATGTAACCATAACAAAACTGAGGAGGGAAAATGTTTGTCCAAATCATCTGCTCTTCAGTTTCATTAAGGTTGGCATCTTCAGCTCACTCAATTAACCTCATAATTCATTGGAAAAAGAATATAAATAGTTCTAGAGTGTAATTTGCTGCTCACGTTTCAACACTTTAATTTTATCTTCTTGGTGTACCATCCTTCAGAAGATATCTATTCCCTTGCAATGAAATGTTAGTCGCTGAAACCGACATATCCTTAGCGCCAATAGCTATGAACTTTTTCCACAAGTGAACTTAGTAACATACCGTTCAGTTTGGTTAGTTAGGCAAAATATAAACTAACTAAAAACTATAGTGCTATTCGAATTCAATAATACAGTCCTATCTAAGGAAGAATGTTGTCAAATATTCTGGTAAGTAAGATCTTTAGGTTTCATTTACTACCATCTCTTCATTTTGCTCTTCAATTTCTGTGAGTATTGCAATGGTGATGTCTATTTCCTCACATTTCGTAATTGGTGACTATTTACGCAAGTGAACACTTCAATAACAACCAGAAACTATTAAAGAAGTTACTACTGTGCAATGAGCTACTTTCTCCTTTAACTTCCTCTTCAAAGTCCCTTTTAGCTTGTTTAACCCTAAAATGGCGGACAAAGTTAAGGTCTCTAAAGGACTGACTGTCGAGAATTCGGTACACAATTAATATCTATGAAAACAACAGATTTAATTGCATGTTATTTTGACAGTTCAAATCCTTTATCATATATATGCAATGTGCAGGTTTTTATATACACACGATAGATAGGAACAAAGTTATTACATTGAAAGTATTTTGTTAGAACTGTGAAAGGGGCTGTGGGAGCAGAGAAACACCACAAATACTCACTAAATTACAGAATTCTATTAAATTTCATGCATGGTATAATGTTCTGTTTGCAACTGAGAAATATTAGCTTATAAACATTTGAAAAAATATTTATTGAAAAAAGTCATGAGATCTTTGTTTCTTCAAAACATGTACAAATATTTTATCGCTCTAATAAAGTCTTGTCGAGCTCAAACTCCACAGTAAGTTTTATAATGATTAGCAACTTAGTAGCAAAGATATATATGACTCTATATCAATAAATGTTTTAGTTTCTACTAAATTAGGTAATTATAAATATCTAACTCTGTTCACATCAACACACGAGGCAAACTATAGAGTCCCTATGTAAAGTTCTACCAACTAATGTACACTGTAGAACTCTCGTCTAACCTAGTCAGATAATATTACTAGTTGGTGGTAATTAATTAGTCAGTTACCTATTTGTTTAATACAATAATAACGAATTACAAAACGATATCGATTACGTACTTTTTAAAAAGGATAGAAAAAGATTGAAAACTCGTCAATATTTTGAAGTTGAGTTATTGGAGTTATTAGAGTTATTAGAGTTACTAGAACACACCCCCCCACACACACCCTTTCCTTCTCTTTTTCTCTCTTTTTTTTTTTTTTTTTTTTTCTTTCTCTCTTTTCTCTCTTTTCTCTCTTTTCTCTCTCGCTCGCTCTCTCGCTTTCTCTTCTATCTCTCTTTCTTTATTCCTCTCTTTCTTGCTGCCTCGCTTTCTCATTTTCTTACTGTCTCGCTTTCTGCCTCTCTCTCCTGTGCACGCGCGCGTACATTGTGTACTCCTCGTGCACAGAAGAGTGTGTGTGTGTGTGTGTGTGATAGTTGCACAGACACACATACTCCGCGACACACAACGTTTTACAATTTTCGGATCATTGGGAAATGAAACATGGCTGTTTCATTTCCCCAATATATATATATATATACATCATGTGTGTTGGCTGTGCTATGTGTGTGTGTGTGTGTTGTACATTCTTATAATTATTTACATTTGTCTTGTTTCTATTAGTGACAACTTTTTGTTGTTGTTTTTATGACGTTGCTAAGTTCCTCCTCCGGAGGAACATTTGTTGTTTTTTATGACGTTGCTAAGTTCCTCCTTCGGAGGAACTTTTGTTGTTTTTGTTGTTTTTTTTTCTTTTTTTTTCTTCTTTGTAATTTTTGAATTTTATTTTTTAAGTTGTTTGAATATATTGAGTTTTTCTCAGTTTTTGGAATTTTTAAGATATTTTTCAGTTTTCTAAGTTTTCGAATTTTTTTGGGATTTTTTTATTTTTTTCAATTTTTTTGATTTATATGTTATTTTGGAATTTTTTTTCTTCAGTTTTTTGAAAATTTTGAAATTTTGAAGTTTTCTTCGATTTTATAAGTTTTTTAGAAAATTTAGGGTTTTTTGGAAATTTTAAGTTTTTCTAAGTTTTTTGAGTTTTTTGGAAATTTTGAGTTTTTTGAGTTTTTTCGAATTTCAAGTTTTTTAGAAATTTTGAGATTTTTGAGTTTTTTTGAATTTTTTGAATTTATGAGAAATTTTGAGTTTTTTGAGTTGTTTGAGTTTTTTAAGTTTTTTCGAATTTTTGAGTTTTTTGAGTTTTTTCGAATTTTAAGTTTTTTAGAAATTTTGAGTTTTTTGATTTTATTTGGATTTTTTATGTTTTTGGAAAAATTTGACTTTTTGAAATTAATATAATAAATATTATATAAATTATATAATAACATATTTCTAACATATATAATAATATGTAACAACACATATTGAAACATAATACAACTTATAGTAATTTGATAACATATTAAAAACATTACCTTCAACATTCTGCGCATGTAATTACAATATAACGCATAAGATAATTTTCAATACGTTTTTCTTACAGTTATACCTCGACCTATTTTCTATCGAAAAAGAAAATAACTATATTTTGAAGGATGGCAAAACCAATCGTAAATTATATAATTTCCCTTAATATACTAGAATGAATAAAGATATTCAATGAATACTATTGAATATCAATAATATTCCGTTAATTCTTCAATATATTGCAGTTTATAATTATTGTTTGGTCTTTCCACCATTAAAAAATAAGTTTTACCAAATATATATGATAGGTTTCCTTATCCCAATGTAAATTATATAGATATATAACCTAATAACTTAAAAATACTTTCAAATTACGAATTAAACCAGTATAAATCTATTAAAAGGTTACCATGAGTTGGTATACACACCATGAACAATAAATAATTCCTTTAGGCAACCTACTTCTCCATATATCTTGAATACTCAGCATCACGCCATATCAGATGAGTCCACTTTCAAACTATAGGGGAAGAAGCCACAAATACAAGAGACCTGCTGTAGAGAAGTAGCTGACGAAAGATAATGTCCCCTACTTGAAATATTAATTATTATTGTCTTTATATATTTAAATAACATGATACAACCCATACAGTTTATTTCTATCTATATTCATATAATTATATTTCGTTTATTATCTGATCGTTAATATGAAGCTGTCCGTTAACTAGTAAAATACCCTGTTTTTATATTCATTACGTTTCTGATATGATCGAAAATATGGAACTGTCCAATAGCTTGGCAGTACACTATAACATACCCTGTTATTATATTCATTACGTTACTTATCTGATCGTTAATATGAAACTGTCCGTTAACTAGTAACATACCCTGTTATTATATTCATTACATTACGTATCTGATCGTTAATATGAAAGTGTCCGTTCACTAGTAACATACCCTGTTATTATAGGCATTACGTTTCTTATATGATCGAAAATATGGAACTGTCCAATAGCTTGGAAGTACACCTGTGAAATGATATTAAATAATTCACAGACAATTTTCTGTATTTTTCTTTAGTTATCCCTCGGCCTATATTTTCTCTGGAAGAAAATAAATAATATTCAGATGGCAAACAATTCCAATTTTAAATTATATAATTTTCATCAACTAAATGGAAAAAGTAATTATATTCAATGAATAATATTGATACAAATAATATTCCGCTAATTAATAAGTGTATTGTACATCTTAGACTGTTGATTGTTCTTTCTGCCATTCAAAATAAAAATTCTGACAAAAATATAGTATTGAATTTCTTAAACCAGTTTCAATTACATATAAATACACCCTAATCACTTGATAATACTTTCAAATTAAGAATTGAACCTGTAAAAATCTATTAAAAGATCACCAGAGGCTGCTATACCGTCAATAAACAATAAATAATTCACTTAGGCTCGCTACTTGCGTTATATTTCTTGAAGAGAAGAAAAAGAATTACACCGTCATGCCATCTCATCTGAAATAGCTGTCGCTTGCTAAAATGTACATTAAATAAATTATTTACACTCTTGTAAATGCCCCCAAATGATTGAATATTAATTCAATGTGTTTTTATATCCCTAAATAATAATATACAATCTGTATAGCTTGTTAATATCAAAGATATTAATAATTAGACGTGAGGAAGACAACTCCAGATTGATGATGGGTGGGGGGTGGTGTGTAGTTGACACACGTTCATACAAAGAATGCAATATAAAAATATTAATTCGTTCACGAGAATGTCCCTTAGGTGAATTATTAATTAATTTCGTATTTATATGTTCATATAAAATGTTGTACACTTTACTATAAAGATTCCTGTTATCCATTAAATTATTTCACGAGCAAATGGGATATATCAGAAGAGTCCACTTTCAAACTATGGGGGAAGAAGGTTCAGATAGGTACAAAAGACGTATATTACACAGAAATAGCTGTCGCAAGAGAAAGTACCCTACTTTATTTATTAATTAGTATTGTCTTGATCCATTTAAATAGTATGATACAACCCATACAGTTTATTGCTATCTATATTCATATAATTATATTTCATTTTTCATCTGATCGTTAATATGAAACTGTCCGTTAGCTAGTAACATACCCTGTTTTTATATTCATTACGTTACTTATCTGATCGCTAATATGAAACTGTCCGTTAACTAGTAACATACCCTGTTATTATATTCATTACGTTACTTATCTGATCGTTAATGTGAAACTGTCCGTTAACTAGTAACATACCCTGTTATTACATTCATTACGTTACTTATCTGATCGTTAATATGAAACTGTCCGTTAACTAGTAACATACCCTGTTATTATATTCATTACGTTAATTATCTGATAGCTAATATGAAACTGTACGTTAACTAGTAACATACCCTGTTATTATATTCATTACGTTACTTATCTGATCGTTAATATGGAACTGTCCGTTAACTAGTAACATACCCTGGTATTATATTCATTACGTTACTTATCTGATCGTTAATGTGAAACTGTCCGTTAACTAGTAACATACCCTGTTATTATATTCATTACGTTACTTATCTGATCGTTAATATGAAACTGTCCGTTAACTAGTAACATACCCTGTTATTATATTCATTACGTTACTTACCTGATCGCTAATATGAAACTGTCCGTTAACTAGTAACATACCCTGTTATTATATTCATTACGTTACTTATCTGATCGTTAATATGAAACTGTCCGTTAACTAGTAACAAACCCTGTTATTACATTCATTACATTACTCATCTGATCGTTAATATGAAACTGTCCGTTAACTAGTAACATACCCTGTTATTACATTCATTACGTTTCTTATATGATCGAAAATATGGAACTGTCCAATAGTTTGGAAGTAAACCCGTGAAATAATAGTAAATAATTCACAGACAATTTTCAGTATTTTTCTTTAGTTATCCCTCGGCCTATATTTTCTATAAAAGAAAATTAATAATATATAGATGGCAAACAATTCCAATTTTAAATTATATAATTTTCGTCAACTAAATAGAATAAATAAGGATATTCAATGAATTATATTGAATACAAATAATATTCCGCTAATTAATAAGTGAATTGTACATCTTAGATGGTTGTTTGTTCTTTCCGCCATTCAAAATAAAAATTCTAACAAATATATTAGTATTGGATTCTTCAAACCAGTTTAAATTACATATAAATACAAAAAAATCACTTGATAATACTTTCAAAATACGAATTAAACCTGTAAAAATCTATTAAAAGGTCATCAGAAGCTGCTATACCGTCAATAAACAATGAATAATTCACTTAGGCTCGCTACTTGCGTTATATTTCTTGAAGAGAAGAAAAAGAATTACACCGTCATGCCATCTAATCTGAAATAACTGTCACTTGCTAAAATTTACATTAAATAAATTATTTACACGCTTGTAAATGCCCCCAAATGATTGCATATTAATTCAATGTGTTTTTATATCCCTAAATATTAATATACAATCTATATAGCCTGTTAATATCAAAGATACTAATTAATAGCGTCTCCTCATTGATGGTGGGTGAAGGGGGGGGGGGGGAGGGGAGTCGGCGACACGTTGAGACAAAGAATGCAATATAAAAATATAAATTGGTACATTAGAGTGTCCCTTAGGTGAATTATTAATTCATTTTGTATTTATCTATTCATATAATATATTGCACACTATTATATAAAGCTTCCTGTTATCTATTTATCTATTTTATTATATCGCCGGCAAATGGGAGGAGTTACGGCAGCTGGGGTTGGGGGTTGGGGTGAGAGGTCATGAGGAATGCACATTAAAAATTAATTAATTAGGCGATTTCAACTGCCCCAAATAGTAAAATATCATTTCATTATGTTATATAAACAAATAGGAATAATATTCAAACTGCATAGCTTCTTATTATATAAGATATAATGTATAATAGATCCAGGGGAGGTCTTGGGGGGAGAGGGTAAGGGGAGATACGAATTATGCAAGTTAAATTAAAATAAATACGAGGTTTTGAACGTTCCTCTTGATAATTTATTGATTCATGGTGATTATACATGACAAAAAAGTAAATTTCGCAATTTAAAAGGCTCTTTATCTATTAAGTGGTATAACAGCTGAAATGGAGGCTAGTTGCCAGAGGTACGGTGGGTAATTCTGAAAATATCAGTAAAAAAAAAGTTTTCCGAGCTTTTTGACGTGTGCCATGCTTAAATTCGTATTGGTAATACGTTTTTATCAATAAATATAACAATTCAAACCTCACCATCCCTTTAAATCTTTAGTTTTTGATAAATAAAGCATTTTACCATGTAAGATATATTTGAAACACAACCTAGGGGAGGTTCTTGGGTGGAGGGGGTAAAGGGAGATGCGATTTATGCAAGATAAATAAATAAATAGGTGGTTTTCAATGTTCCCCTTGTTATTATATTGATTCATGGTGATTATATAACACTATTTAATAAGTTTTAAACATTAAAAGGCTCATTTGCATTTAATTTACACATCACCTGAAGATTGAGGTGTGTTGGCGGAGGTAGGTTCGATAAATCTGAAAATAGTAACATTAAAAAAAATTTCGTGCTTGTTGACGTCTCTCATGTCATAATAAACATTGGTAATACGTTTTTATTGATAAATATTACAATATACACCTCAAAAAGTCTTTTAAACTTTTTTTTTTCGAGATTTAAACAAACATCTGAAAAGAGGTTGGCCCAGGGGCGGAGTTGACACTCTGAAAAAATACTTTGAAAAATTTCACTTTGACGTCCAAATTGGATGAAAAAGTCCGACTTTGAGGCGATTTAAAAAAAAATTGAAAACGAAATCGGGACAAAGCGTTCCACTACGCTCTTCAAATTGTTCCAATCTATCAATATATATAAAAATCTAAGAGATCTATGGGCTAAATTTTGAGAAAAATTGAAATTAAGAGGGCCAAACTCGCAAAAATGACAAAAATGAAAAACCATATGTGGATTGGCCCCTGAAGGGATTTTCGAAAAATGAGATTCCTACGTTTCTTAAGAACCCTTATGCGATTTATTATATACAAAAAAAATTAAAATCGGACGTGAAATTTTTTCACTATGACCCAAAGAGTGGTGAAAAAAAGGGGAAATTTCAAGGGCATTTTTCTCAAAAACGTCCCCTCAGATTTTTTTTAAATTTGCTGTGCACCTTCTTTAGGTATTCATCTAAAACTGTGCAAAAAAGCTAAGAAATCTGATTCGCCGATTTTGAGAAAAAGTGAAAAATGTGAAGGACCATTTTGATGAAAAGTAAAAAATAATCGAAATTGAATCCCGGGTTGACGGGCCCCTGGGGGGATTTTGGAAAATCGAGAAACCTACGATTCTTGCCAGGATCGAGACGAAACGGAATATTTTTTCAGAATTGAAATCGGACGTATTTAAGGATCTCCGCGGGTCGGGGCAAGGGGTCCCCAACGTGGATAACCCAATATCTCGGGACCGGGGGGTCGCATTGAAATACAGACAATTTGTGCGTGATCAGCAGCCTCATACCTTGAAGAATGATGCGCTTTAAGAAAAATTCATGACAAAATTACCAATTTAGTAAAATTTGGGTCGCGGAAGATCAACCTTGAGAAAAAAAGATTATCACCATTGTGTTCGGGTTGGGCTCAGGACCCCAAAGAAATTCAAAGCGAGCCCAATTTCTCAAAAAAATACCCATTAAATGGTCCGGGAAAGGTCGGATTTTTGGGGCCATTTTGCAAAAATTGAGGGAATGGGTATTTTTTTAAAATTCAACACGACGCGTATGGCGGTCCCAGCTACGACATATAAAAAAAGCTAAAAAATTCAAGGGTTCAATTTTGAGAAAAAGTGAAAAAAGTGAATTTTTTTTTCTCGTCCACTCGGGAAAGCCCTGGGGGCCGTATTTCGGCTCAAATTGAAAAAAAGTTGGAGTGAAAAGATATTCTCTCGCCTAGTTCTACAAATAATCATGGGAAATTTTTTTGATCCTCCGGCTCCTGCCGATTGGGATCGGGGCAAAATCCACAGGGGCGCTCGAAATGAATCCAAACCATGGCCAATCGCTAGTCGGGAGGACCTAGTTTTCTAAACACTCTTTGTTTTTCTCCTACGATCTCCATGGCGGGCTGAATCGTGTTTGCGGACCTCACGAGCTCTCGATGGGTCCATAGTCCGATCACCTGATCCCAAGAGAAGTTTAGCGTAAGTTCTAATTTCAATGCAGAAATTAGTTTAAGTTTTTGTGGTCGCCCGAGCTCCTGCAGAGCACTGGCGACGTGTGTGTGTGTGTCCAAAAAAAGGGGCGGAGCCTCCCAAATGGGAGGGGCCCGGTGGCTCCTCCCCCTTTTTTACGATTCGGGATGATAATTTGCTACTAGAACACACACCTCCCACCCACCCATTCCTTTTCCTTTTTCTCTCTTTTTTTTTTTTTTTCTTTCTCTCTTTTTTTTTTTTTTTTTTTTCTTTCCCTCTTTTCTCTCTTTTCTCTCTCTCTCGCTCGCTTGCTCTCTCGCTTTCTCTCTCTTTTTCTTTATTCCTCTCTTTCTTGCTGCCTCGCTTTCTTTTTTTCTTGCTGCCACGCTTTCTGACTCTCTCTCTCCTGTGCACGCGTGCGTACATTATGTACTCCTCGTGCACAGAAGAGTGTGTGTGTGTGTGTGATATTTGCACACATACCCCGCGACACACAACGTTTTACAATTTTCAGATCATTGGGAAATGAAACATGGCTGTTTCATTTCCCCAATATATATATATATATACATCATGTGTGTTGGCTGTGCTATTTGTGTGTGTGTGTTGTACATTCTTATAATTATTTACATTTGTCTTGTTTCTATTAGTGACAACTTTTTGTTGTTGTTTTTATGACGTTGCTAAGTTCCTCCTCCGGAGGAACATTTGTTGTTTTTTTATGACGTTGCTAAGTTCCTCCTTCGGAGGAACTTTTGTTGTTTTTGTTGTTATTTTTTTCTTTTTTTTTCTTCTTTGTAATTTTATTTTTTAAGTTGTTTAAATATATTGAGTTTTTCTCAGTTTTTGGAATTTTTAAGATATTTTTCAGTTTTCTAAGTTTTCAAATTTTTTTGGAATTTTTTATTTTTTTCAATTTTTTTGATTTATTTGTTATTTTGGAATTTTTTTTCTTCAGTTTTTTGAAAATTTTGAAATTTTGAAGTTTTCTTCGATTTTCTAAGTTTTTTAGAAAATTTAGGGTTTTTTTGGAAATTTTAAGTTTTTTGAGTTTTTTTAAGTTTTCGAGTTTTTTTGAATTTTTTGAATTTATGAGAAATTTTGAGTTTTTTGAAAATTTTGAGTTTTTAAGTTTTTTCGAATTTTTGAGTTTTTTTGAATTTTAAGTTTTTTAGAAATTTTGAGTTTTTTGATTTTATTTGGATTTTTTATGTTTTTGGAAAAATTTGAGTTTTAGAAATTAATATAATAAATATTATATAAATTATATAATAACATATTTCTAACATATATAATAATATGTAACAACACATATTGAAACATAATACAACTTATAGTAATTTGATAACATATTAAAAACATAACCTTCAACATTCTGCGCATGTAATTACAATATAACGCACAAGATAATTTTCAATACGTTTTTCTTACAGTTATACCTCGACCTATTTTCTATCGAAAAGAAAATAACTATATTTTGAAGGTTGGCAAAACCAATCGTAAATTATATAATTTCCCTTAATATACTAGGATGAATAAAGATATTCAATGAATACCATTGAATACCAATAATATTCCGTTAATTCTTCAATATATTGCAGTTTATAATTATTGTTTGGTCTTTCCACCATTAAGAAATAAGTTTTACCAAATATATATGATAGGTTTCCTTATCCCAATGTAAATTATATAGATATATATAACCTAATAACTTAAAAATACTTTCAAATTGCGAATTAAACCAGTATAAATCTATTAAAAGGTTACCATGAGTTGGTATACACACCATGAACAATGAATAATTCTTTTAGGCAACCTACTTCTCCATATATCTTGAATAGATAGAAATATCAAACCATGACTCAGCATCACGCCATATCAGATGAGTCCACTTTCAAACTATAGGGGAAGAAGCCACAAATACAAGAGACCTACCGTAGAGAAGTAGCTGACACAAGAGAATGTCCCCTACTTGAAATATTAATTATTATTGTCTTCATATATTTAAATAACATGATACAACTCATACAGTTTATTCATATAATTATATTTCGTTTATTATCTGATCGTTAATATGAAGCTGTCCGTTAACTAGTAAAATACCCTGTTATTATTCATTAAGTTTCTTATGTGACCGAAAATATGGAAATGTCCTATAGCTTGGAAGTACACCTGTGAAATAATAATGATTAATTCACAGACAATTTTCAGTTTTTTCCTTTAGTTATCCCTTGACCTATATTTTCTATGGAAGAAAATATATAATATTTAGATGGCAAACAAGTATATTGAAGAGAGAAAACATTCTCATTTAAAGAAAACCAAAATCAACAACAGTTTCACCAGTTTATTAACTAAATATTAGCTATATTAATACATTTCCAATATTTCAGGAGCTTCTCATCTAACAAAAACACAGTAATCCTTTAGTTTTAGAAACTCAACTAACTATAAAGATAGCTACATTGTTTTGATTACAGCTTTTTCCAACCTTTAAATCGGTTTCAAATTTTATTAGCTACGTTATTATGAATGATAGTGACTATCAGTTATTAAATTTAAAAAGCTAATTATAAATTAGGAATTTAAAACAAATCTATTGATGCAAACAGTGACTTACAAGAGATGTCAAGAGAAGGGACCAAACAAGCACTGCATGGTGACTGCAGTCACAGCCATAACTCATCCAGTTGAAGAGATGAACTGAAAAAGAAAATATGAATAAATTTCAAACATCAAAGAAGAGTTCTGTTTCTAATTGCTAATATCAGACAGAAAAATTAAGAAAAACTGATGACATCTCTAATATTTAAAGAATAAAAATTATAATTCAATAACACAATAAAAACTTCTAACTGATATAAGACTAATTATAATCACCAATACCTATGACTTCTCAACAGTTCCGAAAACCTTGGCACTTGTAACTTCTCGCCCAAGCTGCGCATCTGAAAAAGAAATTTTGAATTAATCACAGTCATCCAAAATGAGTAGCTATGAATATCTTAAGATAGCTAGTTAGACTGCAATAGATTTTCTCCTATTTGCATCTCAGTTCTCTTATAGAACATAATCACAGCGACTCCTTTCTTGGCTAGTAGCTACATAATCACAATGACTCATAAATTCATTATTGTGCATAGCTTCAAGTTTTTAAGTTTTAAATAAAGTTTCCATTCTACAGAACTCATTGATCTAACTCCCATTTTAATAGTCAAATAGCAACAATAATTTTAGAAATCTAATTACACCCTTGGATGTAATTTGTTCTGCTGATATAATAAGATCACAATTGTGACACTGTTCGATAACTTGAAACATACCCAGTAGTATAAAAATTAACTACACTTTTTCTTCTATGATCAAAAATTAGAAATGTGGAACTGTCCGTGTCCAATAACTTGAATACCAACTTGAAACTTGAATGCTTTCAATAGTTTAAATACAGTCTGCAGAATATGGAGATATTTGAAGAATTTTGAATTAATCCCTATATTTACATTAATTTCTAAATTTACATTACTTTAGCTATAAACACTTTTAAATTGATTCATAAATTTACATGAATTTTGCTATGAACACTTCTAAATTATCACTTACATTACATTATTTTGCTACAAACAGAATGAGACCTGAGAGATCTCTATGAACACTTCACCAGTTTCTGCAAAATGGGTTTTAACCAGTCTACAGTCTACAGAATATGGGACATTTTTAAACATATTCTGTGCAAACAAATCTTTAATTTCCTCCTATATTTACATGTATCTTACTGAGAACAAAAGACAAGATAGAGAATTTCTTGGAGAACAGTTGAGCAGTTCCTGCAGTTTGGCTCTGCGGGAGTTTTTGATTGAATTTTAGAAATTTGAGATCTCTGCGGGAGATCTCTAATTAATTCCTATGTTACCATTAATTTAGCTTTGGGAGATTTTGAATTAAGTCCTATGTTACCATAAATTTACCTGCGAAAGATTCAGAATCTGCTGCTGAGAGTCAGAGAGTAGAACTAACTTTCAAATTAAAGTCACTGCAGGAGAAGGGACAAATTCTGCAGAGTGGACCTGGCTTGAAATTAGTCTCTTGTATACCTAGTGACTAGTGTATTATTCAGTGACAATATTCTTCTAATTAATTCCAATTTGGAGAAAATATCAATATTTTTGGAAAGAAATTGACCCACAAATAAAATATCTGGAAACTGATTGTGCTGTGTGCATATTATGTTCAATTACTTCAATAGGATAAAAAGACTTCTTTTAGAGGATCGCGATGGATTTCAAAACAGTTCTTGAAATTACTGAACAGCATATGACCCTAAATTTTGTGATTTGAGAACACTAAGACACCATGACGTCATCAAAGCAAACACTTAAATACAAAAATAATGATTTGTAAGTTCAAAATAACTATATAGAAGTATCATTATTTGAATATAAATGCCATGAATATATATTTTTATAAATCGGCAGTCTTCAATTGCCCTGAATTATATTTAAAAGTATTGCTGTGATGACGTCACGCACACCGAAACACATGTATTGTCACAACAATATTGATTTCAATTTTTCAAAATACTAATATATTAACTAAACCCCGGAAATTTTAAAATGTTACTGTTAGAGAAAAATGTTCCATATTATGAATTACATTTTGAATCATTTTCAGAGGGGTAAAACAATACATTGAACAGTTTTCTTTAACTGCTATCAATTTTTTAGGGATTAAATTTTGATAAAATAATTGCCATATGATCGGAATTGTGGAACTCTACAATAACTCAGAACTTACCCTGTATAAAAAGAGCTATTACTTTATTTCTTATCCCTGATATTATATTCATTACGTTTCTTATATGATCGAAAATATGGAACTGTCCAATAGCTTGGAAATACACCCTGAAATAGGGGAAGAAGCCACAAATACAAGAGACCTGCTGTAGAGAAGTAGCTGACACAAGAGAATGTCCCCTACTTGAAATATTAATTATTATTGTCTTCATATATTTAAATAACATGATACAACCCATACAGTTTATTCATATAATTATATTTCGTTTATTATCTGATCGTTAATATGAAGCTGTCCGTTAACTAGTAAAATACCCCGTTTTTATATTCATTACGTTACTTATCTGATCGTTAATATGAAACTGTCCGTTAACTAGTAACATACCCTGTTATTATATTCATTACGTTACTTATCTGATCGTTAATATGAAACTGTCCGTTAACTAGTAACATACCCTGTTATTATATTCATTACGTTACTTATCTGATCGTTAATATGAAACTGTCTGTTAACTAGTAACATACCCTGTTATTATATTCATTACGTTACTTATCTGATCGCTAATATGAAACTGTCCGTTAACTAGTAACATACCCTGTTATTATATTCATTACGTTACTTATCTGATCGCTAATATGAAACTGTCCGTTAACTAGTAACATGCCCTGTTATTATATTCATAATGTTTCTTATTTGATCGTTAATATGGAACTGTCCAATAGCTTGGAAGTACACCCGTGAAATGATAGTAAATAATTCGCAGGCAATTTTCTGTATTTTTCTTTAGTTATCCCTCGACCTATATTTTCTCTGGAAGAAAATAAATAATATTCAGATGGCAAACAATTCCAATTTTAAAATATATAATTTTCATCAACTAAATGGAAAAAGTAATTATATTCAATGAATAATATTGATACAAATAATATTCCGCTAATTAATAAGTGAATTGTACATCTTAGATGGTTGTTTGTTCTTTCCGCCATTCAAAATAAAAATTCTAACAAATATATTAGTATTGGATTCTTTAAACCAGTTTAAATTACATATAAATACAAAAAAATCAATTGATATTACCTTCAAATTACGAATTAAACCTGTAAACATCTATTAAAAGGTCACCACAGGCTGCTGTAGCGTCAATAAACAATGAATAATTCACTTAGGCTCGCTACTTGCGTTATATTTCTTGAAGAGAAGAAAAAGAATTACACTGTCATGCCATCTCATCTGAAATAACTGTCACTTGCTAAAATTTACATTAAATAAATTATTTACACGCTTGTAAATGCTCCAAAATGATTGAATATTAATTCATTGTGTTTTTATATCCCTAAATAAAAATATACAATCTATATAGCTTGTTAATATCAAAGATACTAATTAATAGCGTCTCCTCATTGATGGTGGGTGAAGGAGGGGGGGGGGGGAGGGGTGTAGGCGACACGTTGAGACAAAGAATGCAATATAAAAATATAAATTGATACACGAGAGTGTCCCTTAGGTGAATTATTAATTCATATTGTATTTATCTATTCAAATAATATATTGCACCCTATAATATAATGCTTCGTCATCTCTATTTATCTATTTTATTATATCGCCGGCAAAGGGGAGGAGTTACGGCAGCTGGGGTTGGGGGTTGGGGTGAGAGGTCCATGAGGAATGCACATTAAAAATTAATTAATTAGGCGATTTCAACTGCCCCAAATGGTAAAATATCATTTCATTATGTTATATAAACAATTAAGAATAATATTCAAACTGCATAGCCTCTTATTATATAAGATATAATGTATAACAGATCAAGGGGAGGTCTTAGGGGGAGAGGGTAAGGGGAGATACGAATTATGCAAGTTAAATTAAAATAAATACGAGGTTTTGAACGTTCCCCTTGATAATTTATTGATTCATGGTGATTATACATGACAAAAAAGTAAATTTCGCAATTTAAAAAGCTCTTTATCTATTAAGTGGTATAACAGCTGAAATGGAGGCTAGTTGCCAGAGGTACGGTGGGTAATTCTGAAAATATCAATAAAAAAAAAGTTTTCCGAGCTTTTTGACGTGTGCCATGCTCAAATTCGTATTG
The DNA here is from genome assembly GCA_947561585.1 of Caprella mutica. Lineage (NCBI taxonomy): Eukaryota > Metazoa > Arthropoda > Malacostraca > Amphipoda > Caprellidae > Caprella > Caprella mutica. Next base: position 102,491 of record CANNZV010000980.1, read on the forward strand.
GTAATACGTTTTTATCAATAAATATAACAATTCAAACCTCACAATCTCTTTAAATCTTTAGTTTTTGATAAATAAAGCATTTAACCATGTAAGATATATTTGAAACACAACCAAGGGGAGGTTCTTGGGTGGAGGGGGTAAAGGGAGATGCGATTTATGCAAGATAAATAAATAAATAGGTGGTTTTCAATGTTCCCCTTGTTATTATATTGATTCATGGTGATTATATAACACTATTTAATAAGTTTTAAACATTAAAAGGCTCATTTGCATTTAATTTACACATCACCTGAAGATTGAGGTGTGCTGGCGGAGGTAGGTTCGATAAATCTGAAAATAGTAACATTAAAAAAAAATTCGTGCTTGTTGACGTCTCTCATGTCATAATAAACATTGGTAATACGTTTTTATTGATAAATATTACAATATACACCTCCAAAAGTCTTTTAAACTTTTTTTTTCGAGATTTAAACAAACATCTGAAAAGAGGTTGGCCCAGGGGCGGAGTTGACACTCTGAAAAAATACTTTGAAAAATTTCACTTTGACGTCCAAATTGGATGAAAAAGTCCGACTTTGAGGCGATTTAAAAAAAAGTTGAAAACGAAATCGGGACAAAGCGCTCCACTACGCTCTTCAAATTGTTCCAATCTATCAATATATATAAAAATCTAAGAGATCTATGGGCTAAATTTTGAGAAAAATTGAAATTAAGAGGGCCAAACTCGCAAAAATGACAAAAATGAAAAACCATATGTGGATTGGCCCCTGAAGGGATTTTCAAAAAATGAGATTCCTACGTTTTTTCAGAACCCCAATGCGATGAATTATATACAAAAAAAATTAAAATCGGACGTGAAATTTTTTCACTATGACCCAAAGAGTGGTGAAAAAAAAGGGGAATTTCAAGGGCATTTTTCTCAAAAACGTCCCCTCAGATTTTTTTTAAATTTGCTGTGCACCTTCTTTAGGTATTCATCTAAAACTGTGCAAAAAAGCTAAGAAATCTGATGGCTATTTTTTGAGAAAAAGTGAAAAATGTGAAGGACCATTTTGGTGAAAAGTAAAAAATAATCGAAATTGAATCCCGGGTTGACGGGTCCCTGGGGGATTTTGGAAAATCGAGAAACCTACGATTCTTGCTAGGATCGAGACGAAACGGAATCTTCTCTCAGAATTGAAATCGGACGTATTTAAGGACCTCCGCGGGTCGGGGCAAGGAGTCCCCAACGTGGATAACCCAATATCTCGGGACCGGGGGGTCGCATTGAAAAACGGACAATTTGTGCGTGATCAGCAGCCTCATACCTTGAAGAATGATGCGCTTTAAGAAAAATTCATGGCAAAATTACCAATTTAATAAAATTTGGGTCGCGGAAGATCAACCTTGAGAAAAAAAGATTATCACCATTGTGTTCGGGGTGGGCTCAGGACCCCAAAGAAATTCAAAGCGAGCCCAATTTCTCGAAAAAATACCCATTAAATGGTCCGGGAAGAGCGTGATTTTCGGGGCACTCTAGCAAAAAACTGTGACCTACGACCCCCCCTGATTTTTTAACACGACGCGTATGGCGGTCCCAGGTACGACGGGTGTAAAAAGCTAAGAAATCGTTCGGACCGATTTTGAGAAAAAGTGAATAAAGTGAATTTTTTTTTCTCGTCCACTCGGGAAAGCCCTGGGGGCCGTATTTCGGCTCAAATCGAAAAAAAGTTGAAGCAAAAAGGTATTCTCTCGCCTAGCTCTACAAATAATTAGAGGAAATTTTTTTGATCCTCCGGCTCCTGCCGATTGAAATGTTCGGTTAACTAGTAACATACCTGTTATTATATTCATAATGTTTCTTATCTGATCGAAAATATGGAACTGTCCAATAGCTTGGAAGTACACACGTTAAATAATAATAAATAATTCACAGACAATTTTCAGTATTTTTCTTTAGTTATCCCTCGGCCTATATTTTCTCTGGAAGAAAATAAATAATATTCAGATGGCAAACAATTCCAATTTTAAAATATATAATTTTCGTCAACTAAATAGAATAAATAAGGATATTCAATGAATAATATTGACTACAAATAATATTCCGCTAATTAATAAGTGAATTGTACATCTTAGATGGTTGTTTGTTCCTTCTGCCATTCAAAATAAAAATTCTAACAAATATATTAGTATTGGATTCTTTAAACCAGTTTAAATTACATATAAATACAAAAAAATCACTTGATAATACTTTCAAAATACGAATTAAACCTGTAAAAATCTATTAAAAGGTCACCACAGGCTTCTATACCGTCAATAAACAATGAATAATTCACTTAGGCTCGCTACTTGCGTTATATTTCTTGAAGAGAAGAAAAAGAATTACACCGTCATGCCATCTCATCTGAAATAACTGTCACTTGCTAAAATTTACATTAAATAAATTATTTACACTCTTGTAAATGCTCCAAAATGATTGCATATTAATTCAATGTGTTTTTATATCCCTAAATAAAAATATACAATCTGTATAGCTTGTTAATATCAAAGATACTAATTAATAGCGTCTCCTCATTGATGGTGGGGGGGGGAGGGGTGTAGGCGACACGTTGAGACAAAGAATGCAATATAAAAATATTAATTGGTACATTAGAGTGTCCCTTAGGTGAATTATTAATTCATTTTGTATTTATCTATTCATATAATATATTGCACACTATTATATAAAGCTTCCTGTTATCTATTTATCTATTTTATTATGTCGCCGGCAAATGGGAGGAGTTACGGCAGCTGGGGTTGGGGGTTGGGGTGAGAGGTCATGAGGAATGCACATTAAAAATAATTAATTAGGCGATTTCAACTGCCCCAAATAGTAAAATATCATTTCATTATGTTATATAAACAATTAAGAATAAGATTCAAACTGCATAGCCTCTTATTATATAAGATATAATGTATAACAGATCCAGGGGAGGTCTTGGGGGGAGAGGGTAAGGGGAGATACGAATTATGCAAGTTAAATTAAAATAAATACGAGGTTTTGAACGTTTCCCTTGATAATTTATTGATTCATGGTGATCATAGATGACAAAAAAGTAAATTTCGCAATTTAAAAGGCTCTTTATCTATTAAGTGGTATAACAGCTGAAATGGAGGCTAGTTGCCAGAGGTACGGTGGGTAATTCTGAAAATATCAATAAAAAAAAAGTTTTCCGAGCTTTTTGACGTGTGCCATGCTTAAATTCGTATTGGTAATACGTTTTTATTAATAAATATAATAATTCAAACCTCACAATCCCTTTAAATCTTTAGTTTTTGATAAATAAAGCATTTTACCATGTAAGATATATTTGAAACACAACCAAGGGGAGGTTCTTGGGTGGAGGGGGTAAAGGGAGATGCGATTTATGCAAGATAAATAAATAAATAGGTGGTTTTCAATGTTCCTCTTGTTATTATATTGATTCATGGTGATTATATAACACTATTTAATAAGTTTTAAACATTAAAAGGCTCATTTGCATTTAATTTACACATCACCTGAAGATTGAGGTGTGCTGGCGGAGGCAGGTTCGATAAATCTGAAAATAGTAACATTAAAAAAAAATTTCGTGCTTGTAGACGTCTCTCATGTCATAATAAACATTGGTAATACGTTTTTATTGATAAATATTACAATATAAACCTCAAAAAGTCTTTTAAACTTTTTTTTTCGAGATTTAAACAAACATCTGAAAAGGGGATGGCCCAGGGGCGGAGTTGACACTCTGAAAAAATTCTTTGAAAAATTTCACTTTGACGTCCAAATTGGATGAAAAAGTCCGACTTTGAGGCGATTTAAAAAAAATTAGAAAAAACAATCGGGACAAAACGCTCCACTACGCTCTTTAAATTGTTCCAATCTATCAATATATATATAAATCTAAGAGATCTATGGGCTAAATTTTGAGAAAAATTGAAATTAAGAGGGCCAAACTCGCAAAAATGACAAAAATGAAAAACCCCATGTGGATTGGCCCCTGAAGTGATTTTCAAAAAATGAGATTCCTACGTTTCTTCAAAACCCTAATGCGATGAATTATATACAAAAAAAATTGAAATTGGACCAGAAATTTTTTCACTATGACCCAAAGAGTGGTGAAAAAAAAGGGGAATTTCAAGGGCATTTTTCTCAAAAACGTCCCCTCAGATTTTTTTTAAATTTGCTGTGCACTTTCTTTAGGTATTCATCTAAAACTGTGCAAAAAAGCTAAGAAATCTGATGGCTAGATTTTGAGAAAAAGTGAAAAATGTGAAGGACCATTTTGGTGAAAAGTAAAAAATAATCGAAATTGAATCCCGGGTTGACGGGCCCCTGGGGGGATTTTGGAAAATCGAGAAACCTACGATTCTTGCCAGGATCGAGACGAAACGGAATATCCTTTCAGAATTGAAATCGGACGTATTTAAGGATCTCCGCGGGTCGGGGCAAGGGGTCCCCAACGTGGATAACCCAATATCTCGGGACCGGGGGGTCGCATTGAAATACAGACAATTTGTGCGTGATCAGCAGCCTCATACCTTGAAGAATGATGCGCTTTAAGAAAAATTCATAACAAAATTACCAATTTAGTAAAATTTGGGTCGCGGAAGATCAACCTTGAGAAAAAAAGATTATCACCATTGTGTTCGGGTTGGGCTCAGGACCTCAAAGAAATTCAAAGCGAGCCCAATTTCTCAAAAAAATACCCATTAAATGGTCCGGGAAAGGTCGGATTTTTGGGGCCATTTTGCAAAAATTGAGGGAATGGGTATTTTTTTAAAATTCAACACGACGCGTATGGCGGGTCCCAGCTACGACATATAAAAAAAGCTAAGAAATCGTAGGGGCCGATTTTGAGAAAAAGTGAAAAAAGTGAATTTTTTTTTCTCGTCCACTTGGGGAAGCCCTGGGAGCCGTATTTCGGCTCAAATCGAAAAAAAATTGGAGTAAAAAGGTATTCTCTCGCCTAGCTCTACAAATAATCATGGGAAATTTTTTTGATTCCCCGGCTCCTGCAGATTGGGATCGGGGCAAAATCCACTGGGGTGCTCGAAATGGATTCAAACCATGACCAAACGCTAGACGGGAGGACCTAGTTTTCTAAACACTCTTTGTTTTTTTCCTACGACCTCCATGGCGGGCTGAATCGTGTTTGCGGACCTCACGAGCCTCCGATGGGTCCTTAGTCCGATCACCTGATCCCAAGAGAAGTTTAGCGTAAGTTCTAATTTCAATGCAGAAATTAGTTTAAGTTTTTGTGGTCGCCCGAGCTCCTGCAGAGCACGGGCGACGTGTGTGTGATGTGTCTAAAAAAGGGGCGGAGCCTCCCAAATGGGAGGGGCCCAAAGGCTCCGCCCCCTTTTTTACGATTCGGGATGATAATTTGCTACTAGAACACACCCCCCCACACACACCCTTTCCTTCTCTTTTTCTCTCTTTTTTTTTTTTTTTTTTTTCTTTCTCTCTTTTCTCTCTTTTCTCTCTTTTCTCTCTCGCTCGCTCTCTCGCTTTCTCTTCTATCTCTCTTTCTTTATTCCTCTCTTTCTTGCTGCCTCGCTTTCTCATTTTCTTACTGTCTCGCTTTCTGCCTCTCTCTCCTGTGCACGCGCGCGTACATTGTGTACTCCTCGTGCACAGAAGAGTGTGTGTGTGTGTGTGTGTGATAGTTGCACAGACACACATACTCCGCGACACACAACGTTTTACAATTTTCGGATCATTGGGAAATGAAACATGGCTGTTTCATTTCCCCAATATATATATATATATACATCATGTGTGTTGGCTGTGCTATGTGTGTGTGTGTGTGTTGTACATTCTTATAATTATTTACATTTGTCTTGTTTCTATTAGTGACAACTTTTTGTTGTTGTTTTTATGACGTTGCTAAGTTCCTCCTCCGGAGGAACATTTGTTGTTTTTTATGACGTTGCTAAGTTCCTCCTTCGGAGGAACTTTTGTTGTTTTTGTTGTTTTTTTTTCTTTTTTTTTCTTCTTTGTAATTTTTGAATTTTATTTTTTAAGTTGTTTGAATATATTGAGTTTTTCTCAGTTTTTGGAATTTTTAAGATATTTTTCAGTTTTCTAAGTTTTCGAATTTTTTTGGGATTTTTTTATTTTTTTCAATTTTTTTGATTTATATGTTATTTTGGAATTTTTTTTCTTCAGTTTTTTGAAAATTTTGAAATTTTGAAGTTTTCTTCGATTTTATAAGTTTTTTAGAAAATTTAGGGTTTTTTGGAAATTTTAAGTTTTTCTAAGTTTTTTGAGTTTTTTGGAAATTTTGAGTTTTTTGAGTTTTTTCGAATTTCAAGTTTTTTAGAAATTTTGAGATTTTTGAGTTTTTTTGAATTTTTTGAATTTATGAGAAATTTTGAGTTTTTTGAGTTGTTTGAGTTTTTTAAGTTTTTTCGAATTTTTGAGTTTTTTGAGTTTTTTCGAATTTTAAGTTTTTTAGAAATTTTGAGTTTTTTGATTTTATTTGGATTTTTTATGTTTTTGGAAAAATTTGACTTTTTGAAATTAATATAATAAATATTATATAAATTATATAATAACATATTTCTAACATATATAATAATATGTAACAACACATATTGAAACATAATACAACTTATAGTAATTTGATAACATATTAAAAACATTACCTTCAACATTCTGCGCATGTAATTACAATATAACGCATAAGATAATTTTCAATACGTTTTTCTTACAGTTATACCTCGACCTATTTTCTATCGAAAAAGAAAATAACTATATTTTGAAGGATGGCAAAACCAATCGTAAATTATATAATTTCCCTTAATATACTAGAATGAATAAAGATATTCAATGAATACTATTGAATATCAATAATATTCCGTTAATTCTTCAATATATTGCAGTTTATAATTATTGTTTGGTCTTTCCACCATTAAAAAATAAGTTTTACCAAATATATATGATAGGTTTCCTTATCCCAATGTAAATTATATAGATATATAACCTAATAACTTAAAAATACTTTCAAATTACGAATTAAACCAGTATAAATCTATTAAAAGGTTACCATGAGTTGGTATACACACCATGAACAATAAATAATTCCTTTAGGCAACCTACTTCTCCATATATCTTGAATACTCAGCATCACGCCATATCAGATGAGTCCACTTTCAAACTATAGGGGAAGAAGCCACAAATACAAGAGACCTGCTGTAGAGAAGTAGCTGACGAAAGATAATGTCCCCTACTTGAAATATTAATTATTATTGTCTTTATATATTTAAATAACATGATACAACCCATACAGTTTATTTCTATCTATATTCATATAATTATATTTCGTTTATTATCTGATCGTTAATATGAAGCTGTCCGTTAACTAGTAAAATACCCTGTTTTTATATTCATTACGTTTCTGATATGATCGAAAATATGGAACTGTCCAATAGCTTGGCAGTACACTATAACATACCCTGTTATTATATTCATTACGTTACTTATCTGATCGTTAATATGAAACTGTCCGTTAACTAGTAACATACCCTGTTATTATATTCATTACATTACGTATCTGATCGTTAATATGAAAGTGTCCGTTCACTAGTAACATACCCTGTTATTATAGGCATTACGTTTCTTATATGATCGAAAATATGGAACTGTCCAATAGCTTGGAAGTACACCTGTGAAATGATATTAAATAATTCACAGACAATTTTCTGTATTTTTCTTTAGTTATCCCTCGGCCTATATTTTCTCTGGAAGAAAATAAATAATATTCAGATGGCAAACAATTCCAATTTTAAATTATATAATTTTCATCAACTAAATGGAAAAAGTAATTATATTCAATGAATAATATTGATACAAATAATATTCCGCTAATTAATAAGTGTATTGTACATCTTAGACTGTTGATTGTTCTTTCTGCCATTCAAAATAAAAATTCTGACAAAAATATAGTATTGAATTTCTTAAACCAGTTTCAATTACATATAAATACACCCTAATCACTTGATAATACTTTCAAATTAAGAATTGAACCTGTAAAAATCTATTAAAAGATCACCAGAGGCTGCTATACCGTCAATAAACAATAAATAATTCACTTAGGCTCGCTACTTGCGTTATATTTCTTGAAGAGAAGAAAAAGAATTACACCGTCATGCCATCTCATCTGAAATAGCTGTCGCTTGCTAAAATGTACATTAAATAAATTATTTACACTCTTGTAAATGCCCCCAAATGATTGAATATTAATTCAATGTGTTTTTATATCCCTAAATAATAATATACAATCTGTATAGCTTGTTAATATCAAAGATATTAATAATTAGACGTGAGGAAGACAACTCCAGATTGATGATGGGTGGGGGGTGGTGTGTAGTTGACACACGTTCATACAAAGAATGCAATATAAAAATATTAATTCGTTCACGAGAATGTCCCTTAGGTGAATTATTAATTAATTTCGTATTTATATGTTCATATAAAATGTTGTACACTTTACTATAAAGATTCCTGTTATCCATTAAATTATTTCACGAGCAAATGGGATATATCAGAAGAGTCCACTTTCAAACTATGGGGGAAGAAGGTTCAGATAGGTACAAAAGACGTATATTACACAGAAATAGCTGTCGCAAGAGAAAGTACCCTACTTTATTTATTAATTAGTATTGTCTTGATCCATTTAAATAGTATGATACAACCCATACAGTTTATTGCTATCTATATTCATATAATTATATTTCATTTTTCATCTGATCGTTAATATGAAACTGTCCGTTAGCTAGTAACATACCCTGTTTTTATATTCATTACGTTACTTATCTGATCGCTAATATGAAACTGTCCGTTAACTAGTAACATACCCTGTTATTATATTCATTACGTTACTTATCTGATCGTTAATGTGAAACTGTCCGTTAACTAGTAACATACCCTGTTATTACATTCATTACGTTACTTATCTGATCGTTAATATGAAACTGTCCGTTAACTAGTAACATACCCTGTTATTATATTCATTACGTTAATTATCTGATAGCTAATATGAAACTGTACGTTAACTAGTAACATACCCTGTTATTATATTCATTACGTTACTTATCTGATCGTTAATATGGAACTGTCCGTTAACTAGTAACATACCCTGGTATTATATTCATTACGTTACTTATCTGATCGTTAATGTGAAACTGTCCGTTAACTAGTAACATACCCTGTTATTATATTCATTACGTTACTTATCTGATCGTTAATATGAAACTGTCCGTTAACTAGTAACATACCCTGTTATTATATTCATTACGTTACTTACCTGATCGCTAATATGAAACTGTCCGTTAACTAGTAACATACCCTGTTATTATATTCATTACGTTACTTATCTGATCGTTAATATGAAACTGTCCGTTAACTAGTAACAAACCCTGTTATTACATTCATTACATTACTCATCTGATCGTTAATATGAAACTGTCCGTTAACTAGTAACATACCCTGTTATTACATTCATTACGTTTCTTATATGATCGAAAATATGGAACTGTCCAATAGTTTGGAAGTAAACCCGTGAAATAATAGTAAATAATTCACAGACAATTTTCAGTATTTTTCTTTAGTTATCCCTCGGCCTATATTTTCTATAAAAGAAAATTAATAATATATAGATGGCAAACAATTCCAATTTTAAATTATATAATTTTCGTCAACTAAATAGAATAAATAAGGATATTCAATGAATTATATTGAATACAAATAATATTCCGCTAATTAATAAGTGAATTGTACATCTTAGATGGTTGTTTGTTCTTTCCGCCATTCAAAATAAAAATTCTAACAAATATATTAGTATTGGATTCTTCAAACCAGTTTAAATTACATATAAATACAAAAAAATCACTTGATAATACTTTCAAAATACGAATTAAACCTGTAAAAATCTATTAAAAGGTCATCAGAAGCTGCTATACCGTCAATAAACAATGAATAATTCACTTAGGCTCGCTACTTGCGTTATATTTCTTGAAGAGAAGAAAAAGAATTACACCGTCATGCCATCTAATCTGAAATAACTGTCACTTGCTAAAATTTACATTAAATAAATTATTTACACGCTTGTAAATGCCCCCAAATGATTGCATATTAATTCAATGTGTTTTTATATCCCTAAATATTAATATACAATCTATATAGCCTGTTAATATCAAAGATACTAATTAATAGCGTCTCCTCATTGATGGTGGGTGAAGGGGGGGGGGGGGAGGGGAGTCGGCGACACGTTGAGACAAAGAATGCAATATAAAAATATAAATTGGTACATTAGAGTGTCCCTTAGGTGAATTATTAATTCATTTTGTATTTATCTATTCATATAATATATTGCACACTATTATATAAAGCTTCCTGTTATCTATTTATCTATTTTATTATATCGCCGGCAAATGGGAGGAGTTACGGCAGCTGGGGTTGGGGGTTGGGGTGAGAGGTCATGAGGAATGCACATTAAAAATTAATTAATTAGGCGATTTCAACTGCCCCAAATAGTAAAATATCATTTCATTATGTTATATAAACAAATAGGAATAATATTCAAACTGCATAGCTTCTTATTATATAAGATATAATGTATAATAGATCCAGGGGAGGTCTTGGGGGGAGAGGGTAAGGGGAGATACGAATTATGCAAGTTAAATTAAAATAAATACGAGGTTTTGAACGTTCCTCTTGATAATTTATTGATTCATGGTGATTATACATGACAAAAAAGTAAATTTCGCAATTTAAAAGGCTCTTTATCTATTAAGTGGTATAACAGCTGAAATGGAGGCTAGTTGCCAGAGGTACGGTGGGTAATTCTGAAAATATCAGTAAAAAAAAAGTTTTCCGAGCTTTTTGACGTGTGCCATGCTTAAATTCGTATTGGTAATACGTTTTTATCAATAAATATAACAATTCAAACCTCACCATCCCTTTAAATCTTTAGTTTTTGATAAATAAAGCATTTTACCATGTAAGATATATTTGAAACACAACCTAGGGGAGGTTCTTGGGTGGAGGGGGTAAAGGGAGATGCGATTTATGCAAGATAAATAAATAAATAGGTGGTTTTCAATGTTCCCCTTGTTATTATATTGATTCATGGTGATTATATAACACTATTTAATAAGTTTTAAACATTAAAAGGCTCATTTGCATTTAATTTACACATCACCTGAAGATTGAGGTGTGTTGGCGGAGGTAGGTTCGATAAATCTGAAAATAGTAACATTAAAAAAAATTTCGTGCTTGTTGACGTCTCTCATGTCATAATAAACATTGGTAATACGTTTTTATTGATAAATATTACAATATACACCTCAAAAAGTCTTTTAAACTTTTTTTTTTCGAGATTTAAACAAACATCTGAAAAGAGGTTGGCCCAGGGGCGGAGTTGACACTCTGAAAAAATACTTTGAAAAATTTCACTTTGACGTCCAAATTGGATGAAAAAGTCCGACTTTGAGGCGATTTAAAAAAAAATTGAAAACGAAATCGGGACAAAGCGTTCCACTACGCTCTTCAAATTGTTCCAATCTATCAATATATATAAAAATCTAAGAGATCTATGGGCTAAATTTTGAGAAAAATTGAAATTAAGAGGGCCAAACTCGCAAAAATGACAAAAATGAAAAACCATATGTGGATTGGCCCCTGAAGGGATTTTCGAAAAATGAGATTCCTACGTTTCTTAAGAACCCTTATGCGATTTATTATATACAAAAAAAATTAAAATCGGACGTGAAATTTTTTCACTATGACCCAAAGAGTGGTGAAAAAAAGGGGAAATTTCAAGGGCATTTTTCTCAAAAACGTCCCCTCAGATTTTTTTTAAATTTGCTGTGCACCTTCTTTAGGTATTCATCTAAAACTGTGCAAAAAAGCTAAGAAATCTGATTCGCCGATTTTGAGAAAAAGTGAAAAATGTGAAGGACCATTTTGATGAAAAGTAAAAAATAATCGAAATTGAATCCCGGGTTGACGGGCCCCTGGGGGGATTTTGGAAAATCGAGAAACCTACGATTCTTGCCAGGATCGAGACGAAACGGAATATTTTTTCAGAATTGAAATCGGACGTATTTAAGGATCTCCGCGGGTCGGGGCAAGGGGTCCCCAACGTGGATAACCCAATATCTCGGGACCGGGGGGTCGCATTGAAATACAGACAATTTGTGCGTGATCAGCAGCCTCATACCTTGAAGAATGATGCGCTTTAAGAAAAATTCATGACAAAATTACCAATTTAGTAAAATTTGGGTCGCGGAAGATCAACCTTGAGAAAAAAAGATTATCACCATTGTGTTCGGGTTGGGCTCAGGACCCCAAAGAAATTCAAAGCGAGCCCAATTTCTCAAAAAAATACCCATTAAATGGTCCGGGAAAGGTCGGATTTTTGGGGCCATTTTGCAAAAATTGAGGGAATGGGTATTTTTTTAAAATTCAACACGACGCGTATGGCGGTCCCAGCTACGACATATAAAAAAAGCTAAAAAATTCAAGGGTTCAATTTTGAGAAAAAGTGAAAAAAGTGAATTTTTTTTTCTCGTCCACTCGGGAAAGCCCTGGGGGCCGTATTTCGGCTCAAATTGAAAAAAAGTTGGAGTGAAAAGATATTCTCTCGCCTAGTTCTACAAATAATCATGGGAAATTTTTTTGATCCTCCGGCTCCTGCCGATTGGGATCGGGGCAAAATCCACAGGGGCGCTCGAAATGAATCCAAACCATGGCCAATCGCTAGTCGGGAGGACCTAGTTTTCTAAACACTCTTTGTTTTTCTCCTACGATCTCCATGGCGGGCTGAATCGTGTTTGCGGACCTCACGAGCTCTCGATGGGTCCATAGTCCGATCACCTGATCCCAAGAGAAGTTTAGCGTAAGTTCTAATTTCAATGCAGAAATTAGTTTAAGTTTTTGTGGTCGCCCGAGCTCCTGCAGAGCACTGGCGACGTGTGTGTGTGTGTCCAAAAAAAGGGGCGGAGCCTCCCAAATGGGAGGGGCCCGGTGGCTCCTCCCCCTTTTTTACGATTCGGGATGATAATTTGCTACTAGTACAGTACCTGTTGTTCATTCATTGAGAGTTCAATTAATATAATGCGCTAAAGATTATATTCAAATGCACACATATCCCAGGTAGCAAGCAGATATTGGGGCAATATTGTAATCTTGGGACAATATTGGAATATTGGGACAAATATTACCCCAATATTGGGGTAATATTGTGTTATTTCTCACATTGCACGGAATATTGCCCCAATACTAAAGCAATGTTGGTTTCAATATTAGCTTGTTGATGATATTATACATTTTTTTTATATTGATTGGTTTCTTCAATATCCGTTAATCGTTCTAAATTTTTTATTTGATCAATTTAATATTAATTATTAATATCGGGTTCATTATTGGGGAAACATTGCCCCAATATTCGGAATGATAATATAATTTTTGCATTGAATTATATCAATTTGACAAGTGAGTCAAATTTAAATTGTAAAATTGTGATTTGGAAGATCTTAGTTTCAACAGTTTGAGATATATACTATATTAAAATGGTCAAAATTTGGGCGAAATTCGTTGAAATATAATAGCTGAAACTAAATTATCAGATATTATTTAAAAATAATAGTTAATAAATAACAACTAGATAATTAAAGTATACATATTTTTTCATTTATTTAGGTACCTGTTTTGTTATACAATTATTCAAAAAGTGATATTGCGTCATTTCTTTGTTTAAAAACGATGATGCTGCAACACTGCTATAGGTACCTAACCGTTTTTCCGCAATTTACAGTCAGTGTTAGTTTTGGAAAAAAGTAGTGTGAAACATGACAGAATAAATAATATAAACTATCTTTATTTTTAATATACGTAGATATTATTCTTTTGTGTTCTCTCTGTCATTAAAAAATTATTATTCAACTGTAGATTGCGACATTTCTTATGCTATAAACAGTAGAATGGCAACACTGCTTTATAACCGTTTCCCGCTTTTCAAAATAGCTTTCAGTTTTTAGCCGAGATCACTGTGTAACATTTCCTCTGTATTATTTCACCTGCTGCAAAACTTCTTGTGTTGAACATTGAAAAATAATTTAAAAAGCATTTATGTCTCTTAGGAAGAACTATTATAAAATAAAAAATCTTTTAGTGACTTTGCAAATGAACTTTTAAGTGAAAATGCTCTTCCATCTTCCTCTCTTCTCCAAGACAATAACCCTGTCATTGAACAAAGACAAAGTGAGAGTGAATTTAGTGAATATTATGAAAACAACACTGAAAATAATGTTGATGTGCATTCATTGAATGAACACCTTTCAGAGAGGTGTTCTTCTTCAAATTTTTCTGATCAACCAGATAAGCAGTCATTATATTCTATGTACCTAAATGTGTCTTGCTTCCATACTCTAATAAATTCATGGTTTTTCCATTACTCGGTCTGTATTTAGCGATCTGAACTCAGCTAATTAAGTATTAGAATTAATTGGGCAAGACTGTATTTTTCGGAAATTTTTCCCCTCTGTGTCTGATAATAATATTCTAGCTTAGTCGGTGGATTTTTAGCTATATATTCCTATGATATCATTAATTTTTTGTGGATAAATAAAGAAAATGTTGGTTGACACAAAATTCCACTGACTTTACTTTAAAAAAGTTTAAAAAACTGAAAAAATCCACCATAAATTTCCAGTAGCTAATTCAGCTGTTCCACCAACATTTTCTCAATTTTTCCACCGTAATTAATACCTCAAGTAAAATGGTATGGCTCATAAACAAACTCTCCACTTGTCTCTCCAAAAATGATCAAATTTCCCAGCAAACATGAATGTATCTATTCGATGTCTAAACGACTCTGTGTAACCTCTCTTCCGACATCGAATACCAGTAACAAATTAGACATGGTGACATCAAGTAGACATCAATCCGATATCCGTTTGCACCGCTAAACCGCATCATATTAAGTATATTTGGCATCGAAGCGATACCGTTATAACAGCGTTGAATAGAAAGATAAATTACGATATCTAACATACATAGGGATTCTGCATCGAACAGACGCCTAATTATATATCTAATATGCTTCGAAACGATATCCACTTGCATCCAATGAATAAATAAATTAAAATAGAAAACTCTTACTTCATTGAAATAACGTATTGTACGTTTAGATGCATATCAATTCGATTAATGTTACATAGTGTTATAAATAAATTAAATGGGAAGAAATGAAGTGATACGTCCAGGTATCGTTCGTGGGTCCCTCCGTCTTCGTGCCTGTACCTCTGTAGCTTTGCCACCATGGATGCACTTACTTAATAAAAATTTTGATATTAAGCGACTCGGAGATACTTGAAGATATTCTTAGAGTGAATAAAACAATACAGGCAAGCACCGCTTATATAACCAAAATCACAACTTATTCTTATTACAAATAGTAATGAGTTGGTCAAATTTTCATATAATTGTAACTCCTTAAAAATTTCGTTCTCTATGAGTTCAAATTAAAGAAAATGTTTTGATTCTTCGATTTAGAATACAGATGAAAGCTGTGTGATGAAAGTTCAAAGTAATGAATGCATTAATTAAAATCTGACGATAGATTAACTCTCACTCAGTAAATATAGGTCATAATAGTTTGATATTTTGACTTATATAATTGTGTTACATTGAACAAACGGGAATTTTGTGTCCTGTGAAATATTTTTAGCAGTAGGGTTTATGTTCCAAGTTATTATTAGGGTCTACATTTTCGAACACGTGATAAAGGGAAATATAATAATTATTATTTAACTACAATTTAATTTAATAGCTGAAGGTATGATACCAATTGAAATAAAAGTTAAATAATGATCATTATATATAGATTTGATGAGTCCGATTACAACTTTAAGTTTAATTATCTATAATGTGAATCACTGAATTTTAATCGTCTCATTTGCAGCTTTTGGCACTATGGTGAAAGCTCAAGTTATCAGACATGGGTTTCCGCATTTTACGTAGAAAAATTATTTAGGTATTGATTTTTATTTCTAAACTTGTATTTTACGTACTGGTATCATGGATACCAATTTAAGTAAGAATTGAATAATGATAATTAATATATTTATATTTTACATATTCGAAAATGTGGAACCGTCCGATAACACAGAATGTACTCTATAATGGAACGTGTTAAATAGCCCATCAACTTTTAATTATTCACGTTTAGTAGAGGTTTAACGTCTGCTTCTGAACCAAAGGCCATGTCGCTGACGTCAAAAGGAAATAAAATACAAGGGACTGGAAGAAGCAGTAAGAAAGGAAAGTGGCTCCATGGACAAAGTCGCGATGCTCATCGATGCTGAAAAGCTACTCCGTGAATGCTGTCACTTACCGAGGATGTGACAAGAATGGTCACAAGCACCGGTGGCTGCACTCAAGAATGGAAGAGGGAAATGAAGAGGTAATAGTAAACGAAGTCTACGAGCCTACTTAACACAAAATTTAAGACCTCGTACGTAATTGTGGAGCATAACCCTAGCGCTATCCTCTAAAACTGCATGGAGTGTTAAAAACACTATACACATGGAAAACATAAAATAGACAATACATAATCCAAATTACAACCGTTTGGGTCCCAAGGGACGC
This sequence comes from Caprella mutica, assembly GCA_947561585.1. NCBI lineage: Eukaryota > Metazoa > Arthropoda > Malacostraca > Amphipoda > Caprellidae > Caprella > Caprella mutica. The sequence goes on from CANNZV010000980.1 coordinate 119,145, forward strand.
CACCCCACTTCTCTTCTATTCACCAAAGACAGCTTCAGGAACCCCTCTGGGCTTATTATAAGCAGTTTAGAATAGATTCATAACAATAAATGCACTGGCCATCGAAAAATCACTTATTGCCTATTGGTAATCCATTTCATTTTTACGGTACTGGAGGAACACTATATTCAACAACCGATGTTCCAGTATCGCTTACTTTACGTTAATCTAGTGTACAATCGCACTTGCTTGCCAATGTCCGATCGTACCTTTACAACTGCCGTAGTCCCCTATAAGTGTATTAATTATTGGGTATAGTTTAAACTTTAAAGGGAGCACAACGTACGTTATATAGAAAGGTGAAAGGTACAATCCAATTGAATAGAAATAATTCCTACATTTCTATACGCATTATAAAACAGGAAGATAAGAAAATGAATTTCCAAATTTTAAAGGATTTTTTTGAAACTACGTACTATCTGATTTCGCACTTCTGGTCGAAGTATAAATTCAGATATCGTTTGGAAACAGACATGCCGACGTCAAGATGATGCTTTTAAAACCATGTATCCGGTTTTCGTGTTTCTACTCGAAGTTTAAATTCAGATATCATTTAGAAACAGACATTCCGCTATCTACTAAGAGTCGAAATGGTTACTAAGTCGATACCCACCGTTAGCGCTACGAATTCGACAGCAAACGGCATCGAATCGACATTCATATGTTTGTTGGGTTCTCTCCAAAATGATCTAATAATCATTATTCTCTCCAAAATAAGTTAATCACATTGTAGCATAGGAGAAAATTTGATAGTTCTCACCATTTGAAATTGAAGGGCTCCAAATAACTGTCACAAACTCGCCATTAAAATGGCGAGTTTGGACATACTTTATTACCTGGGTTAATGGTAACATCCTAACATGGGAATAAATAGTTAAAGATCCACTGACTTTGCCAGAATATTATTTCCAAAGGGGGTTAAATTCCACTGACACGTTAATGGAATTTACCATAAAATTAAAAATAGAGACTGGGTTAGATCAGCCAAATTATTGGAAATTCTTAGTGGATTTTTTCACCTTTTTGAAAAAGTCAGTGGGATTTTCAGACCATGTTTCAAACTTCAATTCAAAGTACCAGTTTGTATTTGTTGCACTGAAATAAATTTGACTTTTTCAAAAATCTGAGAAATAGCTGCCAACATTTTTCATCAATTTGTCTAGTCCTCCAACATTTTTCCAGTATCTCTTCTAAAAAGTAATGGTAATCCGTAATATAGGAATTAAAGGCTAAATATCCTCCGACAGGCGACATTGGACTTGGAGGAAATTTTTTATTAGAAAAATTGAATATCTCCCGAGATATCATTGGAATTTACAACCAAATACAATCTGGACAAAGTCGCCAGTGTATTAGCAACTTTTGAGGGGTGAAAACCGTGAAATAAATTGAAAAACAAGTGAATAAGTTAATAACTAGTAAATCACTCATAAAATAGTCTCAAGAGATACACATGCATCAGACATGCCAGACTGTATTTCGTGGTAAATTCCACCGACATGTCTGTGGAATTTTTTCCCTTTGAAAATAATATTCTGGCAAAGTCGGTCGATTTTTAGCTATTTATTCCTAAGTTACCATTAATTTTCTGTGAAAAAATGAGCAAAATTTTGGTGGATCAGACAAATTACTGGAAATTTATAGTGGATTTTCTTCAGCTTTTTAAAAAAGTCAGTGAAATTTTGTGCACCAAATACTGACTGGCAGACATGAAGCACAACTTAGTCTGCACAAGGATATTTTCAAGTGTAAAATCTTCACTAGGAAGTCAAATTTCTTCTTTAAAGTAGCCTATCTTAAATGTGACGACCTAGTTCCATTTTCTCACTAAACTGGCGACTTTCCTGCCACACTTTTAAACATGGTTTTCAGATTTTGTGCACCAAATACAGACTGGATTTTTGGATACTGAAGCCAGTGTGCATTTGAATGATTTGATGATCATAATCATATCAACTGACAATTGGGAAGATTGAAAATTTGAACTAAACTTCAGAAATATTCTATTTTGATCATTCATATATTTACTGATTATATTGATGTTTTCCATTATATATTGTAATTTGTAAGTTACTTAATTTAGGTACTATCAGTCCATTCTTTATGCAACATTGGAAGTTAATTAATTAACTGTATTATACTTTTAAAAAGTAGCTGGTATCGGACTTGGTAGCGGTATCGGTCACCAGAATTTGAAAGTAACTGTAATTGGTACTGGTATCGGTTACTAATATGGTATCAGTGTATCTCTAATTAATTTTCTATCAGTCTGTTCTTTTTGCAACATTGTAAGCTATTTAATTTACTATCAGTCCATTCTTTTTGCAATATTGGAAGTTATTTAATTTACCATCAGTCCCTTCTTTTTCGCAAAATTAGAAGTTAATTAATTAACTATCATTCCGTTCTTTTTGCAACATTAGAAGTTAAATAATTTACTATCAGTCTGTTCTTTTTGCAACATTGGAAGTTAATTAATTAACTGTATTATACTTTTGAATAGTAACTGGTATCGGACTTGGTATCGGTACATCTCTAATTAATTTACTATCAGTCCGTCCTTTTTACAACATTGGAAGTTAATTAATTCACTATCAGTCTGTTCTTTTTGCAACATTGGAAGTTAATTGATAAACTGTATTATACTTTTGAATATATAGTAACTGGTATCGGTTACTTATATGGTATCGGTGCATCTATAATTAATTTACTATCAGTCTGTCCTTTTTGCAACATTGGAAGTTAATTAATTCACTATCGGTCTGTTCTTTTTGCAACATTGTAAATTAATTAATTAACTGTATTATACTTTTAAAAAGTAACTAGTATCGGACTTGGTATCGGTTACTAATATGGTATCGGTGCATATCTAATTAATTTATTATCAGTCCGTTCTTTTCGCAACATCGGAAGTTATTTAATTTACTATCGGTCTGTTCAAATATCTTTCAATCAGTTAGCTTATCAAATAAATTGTCTGATTTTTATGCCTAGCTATTGCTTATTGGTGAAATTTTGATTAATTTATTAATTCAATTAGCTATCATTATATAATATTAGTCATTAATATAATTGTATTTTTATGTATATAAATCTATGAAATCAAAATTATGTTTATATGCTATACAGGGTTGGCAAGGTAGGTTTCCCCCAAAGTGGGGAAACTGAAAACCATTTTGGGGAAACCTAAATTTGCTATTCTTGTTACTTATCCAAGGGCTTAATGATGTCTGTATCCTCCTTTGATTTATAATTAATAACTACTTTCCCAATCAACATAGCTAAAATTCCACTGACTTAGCTAGAATATTACTCTTAAAGGAAAAAGTTCCACCTACAAGTCACAGTTGGTGGAATTTTTAATGAATTATAGTCTGGGCTATGTCAAATCTAAAAGACTGAGTGCGTCTTGCAGTGCCTGTTAACGTTTCTAGTATAATTCTTATTAATAAAGATGAAATTGATTTTGTTTTTATTAAATACTTTTATTTAATTGAATAGTGATAACAGTTTAAATTATTTTTCATGTTTAAGGTGTTGGTGGAAATGTTCTTTGTACTACTTTATTTCTTTTTTAATCCCTAATGAAGATCTAAATGTTAATTTTCCTTATTATTTCAGTTATGATCCTTGATGTCTGTATTCTGAACACCCATCAGCATGGCTGCTCCACCCCACCCCACTCAACAGAAAATAGAATGGCGAATGTAGCTACAGCTTATTCGACACCTGGATATGACATCGGTAGTCCTACTGCAGGAGAGATAAATGTAAGATGATGTACATTCAATGATTAACAGCCTTAGTGCTCATGATGTAACCTATTGAGATCCATGGTACCTTGTCAGTTGTTATTTGTGTACATCTCTTAACTGAACTACAAGCAGTTTCTTCATGAAAACACACATCGCTAGATATATTTCACTTGATAAGTGTAAGTATTGCAACATGAATTACTTACTTGAATCCATCAATGTATATATTTTTCGAATTATTTAAATAGCTTCCATTTTTTCATTATTTATCTAATTTTAACATTGTTACAGCTCTTCATACTATCAAAATCCAGATGATGGATCTCGTACTTTTAATATTGTGTAGTACTTAACTACAATATATGTCAGTATTAAATATTGCCCCAAAGTTATGGTAATATTGGAGTTATAACAAACCCAATGTTACCACAATATTGTGTAGTAATTAATTATAATACTGTCCCAATGTTGGAGCAATATTGTAGTCGATATTGGGGAAATAATGTACAAAATATTGCCCCAATATTGTGTAGTACTTACATACAATATTGGGACAATACTGTCCCAATATTGGGGCAATACTGTCTCAATATCACCCCAATATTGGGGCAATATTGTGGTTAATATTGGGGCAACACTGTACACAATATTGCCCCAAGATTACAAATCAGAGTATTGGGGCAATATTGGGATTGATATTGCCTCAATATTGGGGCAATATTGTCCCAATAAATTTTGCTACGTGGGATGTATACATATTAATAATAATATATTTAATTTATCAAATTATATTTTTTTACTCCTTAGAATCAAAACTATATATTTTTAATAGATAATTTTCGTGTGCCCCCGTATCAATGATACTGCAGCAAATTATTAGTTTTCCTTTTCTATTACTGTTTCTTTGATTTTTCTCTTATTTACACCAACTTTATGAAGCGCTGTTGATAGAATGACTGTTTAGCACATTTTGTGACACATGGACGGACAGGCAGACGCGGCTCTCATTTTAGTATAGATTAGAGTTATTAGAGTTCCACCCCGGTATATTCCACCCCGGTATAATCCATCCTAGGTATATTCCACCCCGGTCATAGAGTTATGATAAACTACTCTAGAGAGAGGAAGTGTTGCAGCGACTGCAGTACGCTAAAGGTGTGATTCCAATGCGGCGGCTGAAGCGGCAAGAGCCATGCGTTTCAAGCCGCTCGGCTCTCGTTTTGGATTGCTATCCGATATATCCCATGTACCCCTTTCCAATGGAGCTTCTACAGCCGTACGGCCGAAGTGGCTCAAGGCCAGAGGCTCAAGCAACTAAGGCCCCAGTAGCAGTCCATCCGATGCAGCTAGTAATTTTTACAGCTCTTATTTGGAAGACAAATAAGTGAAGCGCGATAACAGACAAAGTTTGCTGTTAATTTAGGCATCTTTGGAAGTGTTTCCAGTCAATATTTATTAATTAATTAATTAATTAATATTAATAAATGAATTACCTAGTATTAATAAATTAATTTATATTAATTCATTATTAATAAATTAATTACTAAATACTAAAAAATCAATCAATTTTTAATACTAAAAAATCAATTAATTAATACTAAAAAATCAATTAATTAATACTAAAAAATCAATTAATAAATACTAAATAAATAACTTAATTCTAATAAAATAATTAGCAATTGAAAAAAGTACTTCAAAGTGTCGGTTGCAGAGCTGCTTCACCTTGTCGAATTCCAATGCGACGGCTGAAGCGGCTAGAGATGCTGCTATCCGAATGGAGCTTCTACAGCCGTACTGCCGAAGCCGCTCTAGGCAAGAGGCTCAATCCTGTACGACTGTACTGCTCTTGGAGCACTCCAGCCGCCACAGCCTTGCGGCTAGTAGTAATTTTCTCAGCTAGTAATTTGAAGGCAAATAAGTAAAATGTGATAACTGACAAAGTTGGCTGTTGATTAAATATGAGTAGAATGTCATACATCACACTGCTATTTTCTCTCCATTTTTCTACTATAGTGTATTTCCCCGTTTAAAATAACGAGTTTTCGATAGTATAATCCGATAGAACCCAGACGGAAATCATAGTTGGCATTATGTACATTTATATGCGGGGGGTATTTTTTACCGTTGATTATATGCGGTTCCCCCTTCTATCGTATTACTGGAGGCGAAGCCGTATTTAATCAACCATAATTTCTCAAAAAAAAAATTCAGTTGGCAAACCCAACTATAATCAACTCAATGAAAGATGGCACAGCCAACTATAATCGGAGTTGTCCGAGTCGCTTAAAATTTATAGCAGAGTATAGTTGGTTGATCCACAGATAATTATATTAAAACAAAATTCATAAAAATACACATTGATGAAAATGTTTTTTGTTTCATAGAGATTGATGAATAAGTATTATGAAGTGATAATATGTAATTTATATTGAATATTGTAATGTAATTAAGAGTAGGTAGTGTTAATTGTAAAATGCATATTGTGGTTATCATTTTCCCGAAAAACAATACAATATATGGCAACTCTTAAACAGATGCCATGTACGATCATCCGCGCAATGTATTATGTCATACGTTTGTACTAGTTATTTACCTATATGATATAAACTTTACCTAAAGCATTATTATAGTGTTTGATATATTTACATTTTCATCATTAAAATTGTAATCAATTTGTTTTCTATGAGTTATGTAGGTAGAATAATAGAATATATATCTATAGCTAAGTATAAACTCATACTCAAGATATATAAACTTGCCTATACCTAACATACCTACCTATAATCAAATTGCAATATTTATAGATATATTACCTATAACTACAATATAAAATAATATACATTTTCACTATATATTTTTAATTAATTATCATAAATTCAGTATGGGTAGGTATAATAACCTATATGACCACCTACCTACATAAATTCATAATCTAGAAAAAAATGTACGGATGGAATAATCAACTTTAAATTGCAAAATAGTTACTTCGATCAACAGTGATACGAACTCTGTGTCAAAATTTAATATATACAAACAAAGACATAAAATATGTGTTTATCTCAGGCAAATTAAGTTCCATAGGTTTAATTATTGTTGTATGTACAGTATTATAATTCTTGATACAATGGAAACGAGCACTTACTTTACTATGACTAGATATATGACTTCTATATATATTCTTATAATAAACAACTCTTATAACTATATATATATATACTTAATAGTACAAGGTTTATTGTGTCTAGTATAATGAGTAATTTAAATACCTATATAATATATTATACCTACCTAAGTGGTGCAATATAACCATTCTATCCTTACCTACATGTTAATTATAATTACTAATAGGTACCTATATATTTTTAATTTTAATAACATGGGAAATAAATTTTCAAATATTAGGTATAAAAGTTTATCATCAGTGATACAATATAAAATAATTTGTAGGTAATAGGAAGATATTCAAATGCTACCATAACTGTGATTGGTTCTACTTAGTTATTCTATTTGTAAAATGATTACCACTCACTTTGCCGCTTTTTTATAGACCAAACAGAAGCTTCTCAAACGACAGCACAGTAAGACGTAAGTTATTTACTACCTAAGACGAAGTGTATTTTAATTAATTGAATCATGGCAAGGAAGAACTTGAAAAGTTTACAAGAATTGAGTGAAAGACAAAAAAGAAGAAGGAAGATCAAGTTGAAAATTAAATCTTTACCAAAAACACTTGCTCGCATCGTAGGCAGCAGATAGTTAGGTATACCACAGTATACCTAGAGGAATTTGAATAATACCTGTAACTGGGGTACTATACTATTCTGTTTACTATGGGTATACCTTACTCAAAGGTGTGTGTACCTACTACCTATGGAATATGGTATACCCAATTTTAAGTTTCATTAAAATGGATGAGGTTGTTTTGTACATAATAAACTCAATATTAACCTAGGTACTTAAAATATTTATAAAATAGAAAATATTACAATATAGGTACATAACTACTTATTCGTCTAGGGAATAAGTAGTTAGGGAAATGGAACTAGCCTACCTAGTAGGCTAGTTCCATTTCATTTATGTCATTTGACCGACAGTGAAACAGACCACAGTGCAACTACTCAAGACCTGCGGCTGCCAGGCACTAGGTACTGTAGACAAGGCTTATATAACACTGTATTATAGAATATAGACTAACTATTAACCTTGGGTACTAGGTAGCCTAAGGTAGGTAGTAGTAGTAGGTACTTAAAGCTTATACCTAGCTAAATACTATATTAAATAGAAGTCAAACTTGAATACCTAACCTACTTGGCACTCTTGAAAGAGTAATCTCTTCTGATGGATTAATTACCAGTCTGTATTTGATGCACAAAATCCCACTGACTTTTTCAAAAAGCTGAAAAAATATTATAAATCCACCATAAATTTCCATTAATTTAGCTGATCCACCAACATTTTCCCAATTTATCCACCAAAAATTAATGGTAATAATAACATAGGATTCCTATGTGAGGCTATGTTATTATTACCATTAATTTTCAGTAGGATAGGAATAATTTACCAGATTGTATTTGGTGGTAAATTCCAATGATATATCAGGAGGTATTCAATTTCTCTAATAAAAAAAATTCCTGCAATGTCGGAGGATATTTAGCTATTAATTCCTATTATCCTATATTACCATTAATTTTTGGAGGAGAAACTGGAAAAATGTCGGTGAACTAGGTAGACAAATTGATGAAAAATGTTGGCAGCTATTTCTCAGATTTTTGAAAAAGTCAGAGGATTTCAGTGCAACAAATCAAACTGGGGAATAAATAGTTAAAAATCCACCTACTTTGCTAGAGTCCAGCTTCCAGGCCAGACTGCAAAAGATGCATGAAGTTGTGAAGTTTATCCGGCGACTATTGATAGTGATGCCTTGAAATTAGGTAGTCTCCTGAATTATTCGGCGACAATTTCCCAATTAATTCCTATGTTTATGTCATGCGCTTTTGAATGATTGCAATAGCGACAGATTTCGCTGCGCAATCTGTTCATCAATAGTTTGCGCAGCCATCGATCAATAGCGGCATAGCGCAACCATCGATCGAACAATTAGATGCAATGATGCATAAACTAACAAAATCCATATCATTCAAACGCGCAACAATCGACTGATGGTTGACTTATTAAATATAAAAAAATATTTAAAAGTATTTTTAACAATAAAAACAATTAATTAAATGAATAAACAAAGAAAATCTTTACCATTCGAACGCGCAGAAATGGATTGATATATATACTCTGTATAGAATTCATCCACTTAAATTTTTAATCACTGATGAATTCATGGTTTTAATTCTTGTATTTCTAATAAAGTTTTAATGTAGATTTTTTATGCACGAATTTTAAATTTTCAATGATAGGCAGATTTCATTTTAGGTACGCGTGTTAAATTCCTTTTTATTCATCAGTAGAGGTGAAAAGACTTGGTAGAGTTAGGTTTTATTTCTTTCTTCTTAAACATGGGACATGGAGACAACACGGTACCTACCGACAAATAAATTAAATTAACAAACATACTGTTAGCTACAAATTTAAAGTTTGACTGGGAGACTAATTTATAAATTTTAAGCATTACAATAATTATAGAAAATTGAACGAGACATAATTAAGGTAGACTAATTTAAATTGTTTAACTAAGATTTACTGATAATTTATCAATTGCAAAGTGCAGGGTAAGAAATGCTATTTTTAAATCATGAAAGGATGCACTATAACTACGTTAAATTTAATAAGAATAATCGAAGTTTTAAATTCAAATGTACGTCTCATATGAACAAATTTGAGTAAATACGTATTGTAAACAAAGATTACGAGCAAATATAAATAGGAATATCCTAGCTATAGAAAGTTATTAGAAATACAAACAAATTAATTATTTAAACAATACCACTAAATGTTCTTACCTAATTTTTCAGCAATCTACACTTATTCAAATCAAATCTTTCAAATGGGCACAACAATAATCCCATGACTGTTTAGTTTTAGAGTTTTACCGGTACTGAACTATTGCCATTCTAGCACTAAGGTTTACGTACAAAATATTAAATTATCAACAATTAAAGTAATTATATAGAAAAAATGTAGAAATGCTATTAGCAACTACACCCGCCCACATTAAAATATCCGTATTTTAATCATCAGATCTAATGGAGCTAGTTTAGCTTGAGGTTATTGTCGCGGAATGCAAGGTTAGGACAATACAATAACAATATAACAGAACATAGACAAAAAATTCAAAGCCACATTTTAAACATACAACATTAAGTAACTGCCTTTTTAAAGCCTAGAAAGATTATTGCTCCACATCAAAAGACATATAATACAAGATTTATGGTTAAACAAAATTAAATGAAATTTATAATCATTCTAAAATAATTAGAACTTAAACCAAAATACAAAACAAGATATTTATTATTAGCAACGAAAGTATGGTTATTCAATATAGAATTTATCTGAACAATGGAAACAAAATTTTCATAGTAATTAATTACTAAGATTAAATTAAGAAATTCTAATAGAATTAAATAGTGTTCAGATTACTATCATCAGTCTCAATGGGACATAGTAGGATTAATTTACTTATTGGTCTCACCAAAATAGTCGTTTCAAAGTTACCCTGCTTATATTTATTCTTGGCAACTTTAACATTACAACTACGAATATGGCCATCGTCACTAGTTTTTACTTCTGTGATTACTCCCATAGTCCAGTCATTTCTTGGTGATGACTGTTCCATAACTAGTACAATGTCTCCAATTTTGTGAGATCGTTCTTTCGTAGTCCATTTCGATCTATGTTGCAGCAGTGGTAAATACTCTTTACGAAATCGTTGCCAGAAGACATCGGCTAAATGTTGTACCTGGCGCCATCTTCTTTTCAGATAGATATCTTTACGACTGAAAAGTCCTGGAGGCATGAACTCTGAGGGAGCCAAACGTAGAACATGGTTTGGCGTAAGGGGTTCTATATCTTCATTATCGGACACAACGGCAGTTAAAGGTCGTGAGTTCAATATGTTTTCAATTTCACAGAAAATTGTACTGAGAAGCTCATCGTTAAATTTTCTCAAGTTATCAAATTCACAAAGCATTGAGTTGAGGAGCTTTCGGATGGTTCTTATTTCTCTTTCGAATACTCCTCCGAAATGAGATGCTTGCGGTGGTTGGAATATCCACTTAATGCATTTCTGTGAGCAGAAATTATTTATCTTGCAGGAATTCCACTCCATAACCGCCTTTTTTAGTTCCTTCTCAGACGAAGTTAGATTTGTTCCGTTGTCGGATCTCATCAATGAGGGTGTCCCTCTCCTTGCAATGAAACGGCGAAAAGCATTAATGAAACTGTCAGTATCTAAGCTATGGGTGATCTCCAAGTGTGCCGCTCTTGAAGACAGGCAAGTGAATATCACACCATATCGTTTTTCTTGTTTTCTGCCATTGGTAACATAGAAGGGTCCAAAAAGATCAGTTGCAGTATTCGTGAAAGGAGGTATATCAGTGGTAACTCTATCTACAGGTAAATCTGCCATTATTTGTTTGCTAGCTTTACCTTGTACCTACTTGCATATAACGCAGTTCTTCAATACTTTGTTAAGTAATTTCCTTTCACCTACAATATTGTACTGCTGTCTTAGTTCCGAAGAGATTGCCTCTCGTCCCATGTGACCCAATTCACGATGACAATCGGCAACAAGCATCAGCACTGGAAAAGCTTTTCCATGTAGTAATATCGGGTGCTTTGTATCATATGGAATTGGAGCTCTACTCAGGCGACCTCCTATCCTCACCAGACCGTCATTATCAAGGAAGAGATTCAGCCTGTGGAGGTTATCTTTCTTTGGAATGGGTTTTTCCTTTCTAAGAGCATCAAATATATCAGAGAAGTGCTGAACTTGTGTCAATCTCCAAATCTCTTTTGCAGCTTCTTGTAATTCGTGCACGTTAAATGGTCCGGAATCAATGGGTTCTTTCTTGAGTAGTTTCTTCAGTCTAAGAAAAGCAGCGATTCTACATTTAAGTTTGAATAAATTAGATGTAGAATATAATAACTTGCTAATTGCACTCTCATTTTCAGTTTTAGTTAAGAGAGCATGATTTTTCTTTTTCAGCTCTGGATTGTCATTGCTGACATTATAGTCCTTTGTGTGAGGCCAATTCTCTTCTTTTTCTTTGAGGAAGTCTGGACCTTGAATCCAGATTTGATTTTTGACAAATTCTTTTACATCAAAAGTGCCTCTACTGAGAAGATCGGCAGGATTTTGTTTGCCTGGGATGGCTCTCCACTCACCTAAATCAGTAAGAGATCTGATATAAGCGACACGATTCGCAACGAATGTCTTGAAGTGACCAGTTTCAGAGAAAATGTACTGCAATACGGCCTGGCTGTCAGTCCAGTAGAAAGTTTTATCAATAGCTTGATGACTGACAAATTCAGTTTTAATTTTCTGAGCCAGGGACACGGCAAGTTTTGCAGCATTTAATTCAATCCTTGGAGTTGTTTTCAAAGAAGCTCTGTCAATTGGTGTTAAACGTGCTTTAGCCATGACTATGCATGTTGAAATATGGTTGCCCTTATCTCTTTGTCTCAAATAGGCTACTGCGCCCCAGGCAATTTCACTTCCATCGGCAAATAAGTGGAGCTGTGATTCAATAATTTCTTCGTCTGTTTCTTTGTAGCATCTTGGTACTTCAAAGTTGTTCAGTTGCTTGATTTCATCTTTCCATCTTTGCCATGATATTTCATAATGATTTGGAAGGGGAGCGTCCCAATCCAACTTAAGATGGCAACATATTTGAAAGATTCTTTTAGCTTTTATAATCGCAGGGCTAGCAATAAAAAAGGGATCATAAATAGAACTTGCTGTCGCGAGTATTCCTCTCTTTGTGTTTGGATGTTCAGGTAACTTAACGCTGTATCCCAGTGTATCGTTTGTCGTTTTCCATACTATTCCAAGAGCTTTCTCAAATGAGTCTTCATTTGTGATAGGGACTTTTTCCTTATCTGTAGACAGTTTTTCTTTAGGAAGAGCTTGAATAACCTCTTCTGAATTGGAGACAAAAGATGTAAGATTGAAGCCACAATAAGCTAGGGTGTTTCTTAGTGAAGTGGTTGCATCAATTGCCTTCTTGGTGCTTTTAAACGAAGCCATCATATCGTCAACGTAGAATGCCTTGCCAAGCTTTTCTATTTCTGAGTTGCTCTCTTTCATAGCTTTTGAGAGAGCAAAATTTGCAATGGCTGGGCTAGACGTAGCGCCAAATAAATGAACAGTCATTCGAAATACCTTAGGGACTGTATTTATATCATTATTTTCGAACCACAGAAAACGGAAGAGATCTTTGTCAGCATCATGTAACTTTACCATATGAAACATTTTTTCAATATCTCCCGTCACTGCAATCCTCTCTTTTCTAAATCGTAGTAAAACTCCAACTAGGGAATTGGCAAGATCGGGTCCCTTTATAAGACGGTCATTTAATGAAAGTCCTTTGTACTTCAAGGAACAATCAAAGACAATCCTGAGTTTTTTCTTTTGCTTGTGAAAGACTCCGTGATGCGGTAAGTAGTAACTTCTACCTTCATGAGCATCAATATCTTGGTCCTTCACAGGCTCCATGAAGTTTCTTGCGAGCATAGTGTTCATAAAATTGGAATACTCTTCTTTCAGATTTTCGTCTTTCTCAAGTTTCTTCACGAGGCTCTTCAATCTAGCTTCTACTTGATTGTAATTATCGGGAATATTTTCATCTTCCTTGATTGGAATGGCAATTTTGAAGTGGTTGTCTTCTGTTCTTACGGTGTTTTCTTCAACAAACTGCAGCCAATCTTCTTCTTCGATGGAATACTTCGAGTCTTCATTTCCAATGTCAAATTCATTTGCGAATGCTTTAGCGAACATATCATTCAGCTCACTAATAGAATTTTCTTTGATTCTAAAACAAGATGAAGCTAGTCCTTTTCCTTCTACGGGACCGTTTAATGCCCATCCAAGAATGTGACGTGAAGCGTATGGTCCCTTTTTAGTCGTAGATCTTATTTCAAGTGGTTTCAAAATTTCAGGCACGTTCATGCCAATCAAAATCCCTATGTCTCCTTTGATATATTTAAAAGGAATATCTTGCAGCTGAGGGATGCTATGGAGATCTTCTTTCTTCGGTGAATCCTCTTCTGTGAACGTCCACGAATCTTGCGAGTAGAGTTTTGGTATGGTGATCACACTACTTTTATCCAGAGAGAGAACCTCGACATCAGTCACCACCTTTACTCTCATGCTGCTAGCTTTTTCTTTAATAGTAGTAACTGACATCATGCGTTCTTCTCCTGGAATATTTAATTTTTTCATTAACCTTCTGTCCATATAACAGGAAGTAGAATAAGGATCTAATGCAGCATATGTGGTAATTTGTTGATTATTCCTCTTATTTCTTATTATGATCGGAATTGCAGGGCATTTGACTTTGTCGTTATTTTTTGTGGACATGTTTACCTTCCTCTCAAGTTCAGCTTCGAATTTAGTTTTTTCGTAGTTCTTTGGTTCTCGGTGCAAACAAGTAGGATGTTTCTTTTGACATTTTTTACAGGTGATTCTATCGGAACAATCTCTTGTACGATGTCCAGTTTTCAAACAACCAAAGCAGAGTTTTTTGTTTTTAATGAACTCTTCTTTTGCATCCCTAGACTTTTTCATGAAAAAGATGCAATCAGAAAGTTCGTGGTTGTTCTTCTTGCAGCACTCGCACATTATATCTTCGTTTCTTGCGTCAGATGTGTAGAAGGACCTTTGGAATTTCTTCTCCGATTTATCCTTAATGGATTTTTTATCTGATATTTGTCCAAAAAGGGGAATGTTCAGCAATCTTGCTTGATCGTTCACAAACTTGACAACAAAATCGAACTTAACTTCTTTGTTGTTTTCTAATGCCTTCTGAGCATGAGAGCGAAACTGTTTTCTCAATTCCCAGGGTAGTTTCATCACTATCTCTTTGATGTCTCTCCAGCTGTTTAGTTGATTTAATGCACTCATTCGGTCCATCATGTTCATACAGGTAGTAAGAAAAAAGGCGAATTGACTCAGTTGTTTAGGATCTTCAGATTTGATAGGTTCCCAACTTTGTAATTTATCAAGATAAGTTTGTGCTATCCTATAATCATTTCCATACTGATCCTCCAGAGTTTTTCTTGCTTTAGTGAAGGAAATTTTAGGGTTGAAATCATAACAGCTATTAACCAAGTCTTTAGCTACGCCCTTAGTGTATTTCAGTAGATAATAGTATTTATCAGCAAATGACAAGCAATTGTTTTCAATCAATCGCTCGAATGAAATAATGAATGGGCGAAATTCACTAATGTCTTCACCGCTAAATACAAATGGTTCGTTAACTGGAAGTTTTGAAATGGTTTGATTTTTTAATATAGCTTCTAGCAACTTATCAGTCGGAATTTTATCTTCATGACTTTGATGATTATTTAGATCAGCATTTTGATAATCATTATTTTGATCAGCATTTTGATCATCATTATTTTGATCATCATCGTTTTCGAATTCGACTTCTTGATAGCTATTTTCTAATGCCCACAATTGAAATTTCTTGAGGAAAATATCATAATTCTTTTGTTGGCATTTGACCCATTTATCAAAAGAATCTTTTTCTTCGGGAGAACAATTTTTCACATTTTCAATTTCACAAGCCCTTTCGAAATTAGATATTTTAGTTTTCAATTTTTCAACTAAAGGATCTACTAATACAGACCCTGTTTCATAATCTTTCATACAGTTTTTAATTTCATTTTTTACTCTAGTAATTGCACCTAGTTTTCCAGATGGGAAAACTATAGTTTCTTCGTATTCACCTTCAGTATCACTCATTTTATTGGTAGTTCACAACACTAGTTTTTTAAATTCACTTTGCACTAAATTAGGTACTATAGAATTCATCCACTTAAATTTTTAATCACTGATGAATTCATGGTTTTAATTCTTGTATTTCTAATAAAGTTTTAATGTAGATTTTTTATGCACGAATTTTAAATTTTCAATGATAGGCAGATTTCATTTTAGGTACGCGTGTTAAATTCCTTTTTATTCATCAGTAGAGGTGAAAAGACTTGGTAGAGTTAGGTTTTATTTCTTTCTTCTTAAACATGGGACATGGAGACAACACGGTACCTACCGACAAATAAATTAAATTAACAAACATACTGTTAGCTACAAATTTAAAGTTTGACTGGGAGACTAATTTATAAATTTTAAGCATTACAATAATTATAGAAAATTGAACGAGACATAATTAAGGTAGACTAATTTAAATTGTTTAACTAAGATTTACTGATAATTTATCAATTGCAAAGTGCAGGGTAAGAAATGCTATTTTTAAATCATGAAAGGATGCACTATAACTACGTTAAATTTAATAAGAATAATCGAAGTTTTAAATTCAAATGTACGTCTCATATGAACAAATTTGAGTAAATACGTATTGTAAACAAAGATTACGAGCAAATATAAATAGGAATATCCTAGCTATAGAAAGTTATTAGAAATACAAACAAATTAATTATTTAAACAATACCACTAAATGTTCTTACCTAATTTTTCAGCAATCTACACTTATTCAAATCAAATCTTTCAAATGGGCACAACAATAATCCCATGACTGTTTAGTTTTAGAGTTTTACCGGTACTGAACTATTGCCATTCTAGCACTAAGGTTTACGTACAAAATATTAAATTATCAACAATTAAAGTAATTATATAGAAAAAATGTAGAAATGCTATTAGCAACTACACTCTGTAAAATATGCCAATTTGATCTACAGACTAAAAAAATCATATTATTAGAACGTGCAGAAACCAGTCTGCATTTGGTGCAAAAAATTCCACTGACTTTTTCAAAAAGTTGGAAAAATCCACCATAAATTTCTATTAATTTGGCTGATCCAGCAACTTTTTACCAATTTATCCACCGAAAATTAATGGTAACATAGGATTATAGGAATAAATGGCTATAAAAATCCACCGACTTTGCCAGAATATTATTTTCACAGGACAAAAAATTCCACCGACATGTCGGTGAAAATTACCACGAAATACAGACTGGCGCAGAAATCGATCGATATTTGCGCTCTCGATTGATATACTCTATAAAATGTGCCAATTTGATGTAGGGTCAAGCAGGTACATTGCGGCACACTAACTAACTGCGGCCTCTAACAACAGAGACATCATATTTTCAAAACACACATTAAAAACTTAAATTAATGAATTATAGCATGCACTGTGTTTCTTTTGATAGATATAGAACATTTTAAGGTAATTTCGTTTCAAAATGTTTTCGTCTCTCGAGAAGGCCGCAATTAAAAATTAAAGGGCCGCAATTTACCTGCATGACACTACAAACTAAAAAAATCATATCATTCGAATGCGCAGGAATTGATCGATGGTTGAGCTATCGATCGATGACTGCGCAAACTATTGATCAACATATTGCGCAGCGAAATTTGTCGATATTTCGCGCGTGACATTTACATGTTATTACTGGAGAGTAATATGAAATTTTTGGTCATTTTGGAGACAAATTGGTTTCAATCTATCTCCAAAATGACCTGTATTCTGCAAAATGTCTCAAATAAATAGATGTTAACTTAGGAATAAATTAGGTAAGTGTTTATTACAAAAATATAGTTCCCTCAAAATATGTCTCCAAAGATCTTTGGCGATATGCCAGTCTGCAGAAATTAGAATATAAAACATTTTTCCAAGACTCTCTGCCGGAGTTTTTGATTGAATTTTAGAAATTGCAATTAGTTCCTATTTTACCAATAATTTAGCTGCAGGAGATTTTGAATTAATTCCTATGTTACCATTAATTTAGCTGCGGGAGATTTGGAATTTGCTGCTGAGAGACTGAGAGAAGATCTCTCTCAATTTAAAGTCTCTGCAGAAGAAGAGACACATTCTGCAGGGCCGGGCGCGGGTTGCCGCCCGACATGGACGTGCTTTGCAGACTGGGTATTTGGTTCACAAAAATCCATTGATCATTTTTAAAAACTGAAAAAAATTTAAAAACTGAAAAATTCCATCAACATTTTCCAATTTAGTAATTTAGCCACAGAAATTTGATGGTAACATACCTAGGAATAAATAATGAAGAGCTAAAAATCGCTAACTTTGCTTAGGTATTATAATATTTTCAAAGAGAAAATGTTAACTAATTTAATTAATTTGGGCAAGGCATATTTGGCATTGGGTTTTTCCCCCAGTACAATATTCAACAAATTTTAAGACAATTTTCCCCCACAGTCTTAAAAGAATATCATCTGCTCAGACTTAAGATTCAGTTGTTTTTATTTTATAATAGGATAAAAATAAGTAAAAGAAAATGTATATTTGGGTGCACGGTGTAACAAATATTATAACATGGGGACATAGGAATTAATTAAAATCTAGATGCAAGAATAATCCTTAAATCATGACACACTTTTCATTTTCAGTAAGAAGCCCCCATATATTTAGTAGCTGCATAGCTTAGTCAGGTGAACTAGGTTCCCTAGTTTTGAAGTGCAGTTGAAAGCTGTTGCATCAAACTGTCAAAACATTCAATTATATAATCCAAAAGTGTAACTCTGAAATAGGCATACTATCATGACTAAAATTATGCTTGTTAAATAACACTAGGGTGCTTTGAACATAAAATTCAAATATCTCTTGGGTGCTTGAAGTAAATTGTAAAAATAAAGTTGAAAAAATTGGATTTTATAATTATTGATTTTTTTTATCAAATGCTAGAGATGATCTATGTCTTACTTTTATAGTTTTTGTCATTAAAATATATTAAAAATAATGAAGACAAAGACCTTTGCTATATCAACGCATATTATGACTTCAATATTTTATAGTAATGAACACTTAAATTAATTTAATAACTTAAAACTTTTTATTACAGATTATTCAATACCTTGTTTTGCAACAATGGACTCTCTACCAATTCATTAATTAATTATGTACTTTGTAACAATATTTTGATTTTTGAGCATTTAGGAAAAATTAGGGAGAATATTGTGAAATATTAGATATCTTGGTTGTTTACTACTTGTAATTTTGTTAAACAGGTTAGAAGATTATAGTAATACATCATTTATGGTACATTACTTTGTATGTACCACTATATTTTATAAATAGAAAACTTCTACATTTAATTTAAATTCAGTGGATGCACTATTGATATGAATTTATGTCACTTGAAAGTCTTGTACCTACTATATGTACACTATTATATAAAGGGGATACAATTAATTAGCATCAATTCAGTTTATATATAATATGAATTCATAGAAAATATAGGAATGTACGCTTGGGATAATTAACTTCAAATTACAAAGTAGTTACTTCGATCAGCAGTAATTACGATAACTGTCAAAATTTAATATATAGAAACAAAAACAACAAATGTGGTTATCTCGGGCAACAGAAATTTTGCGTATTTAATTAAAGGTCCTCTCCTGGCTCACTGTAAAAAATGAGTTTATTACATAATATTATAGAACTAAGGTCTAGTGTCATCATTCTGCAAACGGCATAAAATTCAGTTCACTATATATTTTTCTATATGCGGTTAAAATTATTAATAGTTTTTGTGCAACAATTGAGCGAATCACTAATCTGATGCTGAAGAAAGAGATTGTACACTCTTTGTGTTGATTTACAATTTGAATTTTATAAACAAACCATGCGTTCTCTGCCTTTGCTTAATATATTAATTATTTCTTAAAGTATTTAAACGTTTCTATTATAAGTTTATTCAATTTTATACCTTGACACGAACACTAAATTGATTTATTATACCTATTACCTAGTTGACAATCAAAACAAATGGTACATATTCTTTTTCTTCATACTGAAAATTAGCAAGTCAGAAGTTAAATAGGTTTTGTAGAGTTTCGATTATAAAAATCTTTAAAAGCATATAAAATTAAAAAATATGCCATCAAATTCGATGGGATTTGCAGCAAAATGATAAAGAACATTAGCCTCGTTGTATAAAGTGATAAAAAATATTTCTTGGAGGGCACCTGTTATTGTTATGTGATAATTCTTGATATAATGGAAAAGAACCTTATATATTTTCTATACCTAGGTATAATACTTCTGAATTTATACCTACTTAATAGTAAAAGGTTTGTTGCACCTAGTATAATGAATAATTTAAATACCAATTTGAAATACATGTAATATATTGTAAGTGGTGCAACCATACCACCCATGACTTAATAGTAAGACTCTAACTATTCAATTCATGATACTACCTTTGCATGTTAATTATCATTACTACACCTATAGCTACCTATATTTTTTTAGATATAATATAACTAGGTAGATAGATATGCTGCATGCATAAATTATTACAAAGTTTAAAATCAGTGATACAATATAAAATAATTTATAGGTAATAGGAAGATATTCAAATGCTACCATAACTGTGATTGGTTCTACTTAGTTATTCTATTTGTAAAATGATTACCACTCACTTTGCCGCTTTTTTATAGACCAAACAGAAGCTTCTCAAACGACAGCACAGTAAGACGTAAGTGAAATAATTTGAATCATGGCAAGAAAGAACTTGAAAAGTTACCAAGAATTAAGTGAAAGACAAAAAAGAAGAAGGAAGAGCAAGTTGAAAATGAAATCTTTACCAAAAACACTTGCTGGCATCGTAGGCAACAGCGGTACACTTACTCAAGTTGATGTTCATCAGTCCGAAGTGGATTTTTGTAGGGATCATGGTAGGGATACTGCCAGCGATAATAGTATTAATCTTGTATCTCCATTATCATTAGTAAATAACAATACTGATATTGTAGTAACTTCTCCATCTGTAAGCGAAACAGAGGAGGAGGAGTCTCACTCTCATGTTAGTGTAAATAATCGTCATTGTTCCAACGATTGTAGCACAAATTTAGTTAAGATTCTAGGTGAATGGCTTTCATCTGAGAAACAAGTTCACCACGCTAGTATTGATAGATTGTTATCAAAACTCGGAACATCTTTTACTGTTCCAAAATCTGTAAAAACTTTGATAACAAATTCAAATTTAGAAATTGAAGCTATGGGACATGGAGATTATTTACACTTCCATGGGTGGGAACAAAATTTAATTGATCATGTTATTTCATCTTCAACTAGGAATAATCTCTCTCAAAATGTAAATTTGCTGGTAAATATAGACGGCATACCTTTGTTTAATGCTCTTGGTGTATCTAAATATTCTGCTTATCCTATATTAGTTAAAGCTTTTGAGGCACCTGACAAAATATTTTGTGTTGGGATTTATTGTACTTCTTCTTTTAGCAACAAAGGTATGCCATCACCAGATCTATTTCTTGCTAAATTTTTTAATGACCTAAATGATTTTGCTATGAACTCAAATGGAATAGAAGTTCCTATCAGTATTAAATTGAAAGCTTTTGTATGTGATGCCCCAGTCAGAGCAGTATTGAAGAACATTATATCTCACTGTGGTTACAATTGTTGTGAGCGATGTGTGGTGAAAGGAGAAAGCTACAAAAACACTTTAGTTTTGTTAAACACCCACTGCAATTGTAGATCTGATATAACCTTCAATACTCGCTCTGACGAAGGGCATCATAAATCAGTTGATCATAATATCTTGGAAAATTATGGGTTTTCAATGGTTTCAGGTTTTATTTTGGATATAATGCATTTATGTTATTTAGGGATCATTAAAAGAATATTATCAAGATTGTTAAATTCAAAAATTAAAGAAAAGCAGGCAAGGTTATCTAATAATTCACGCCAATTGTTAGCAGAAAAGCTACAGGAATGTAATAAATATATTCCCAATGACTTTTCACGGAAAGTGGATGGTGGATTAGATGTTATTCTGAAGTGGAAAGCTTCTCAGTATCGTCTCTTTGGACTATATTTAGGAATTGTTCTATTTAAATACAGAGATATAGTACCAAAGAAACTGTATAAAAATTTCATTTTATTTTCTGTATCTTTAAGATTATTAAATACAGAAAATCAAATTGAAAACATTCCATTCATTAAATATTCACTTTCAAAATTTGTAGATACATCTGTTGATGTATATGGTAAAACTTTTGTCTCCTACAATGTGCACAGCGTTATCCATCTTCCAGAAGATTATGCAGAATATGGTGTATTAGATAATGTTTCCTGTTTTGCATTTGAATCCTATTTAGGGGCACATATTAAAGGTGCAGTTAGGTCTGGCTATAAACCCTTAGCTCAAATCAGAAATCATGTATCTAATATCAACCAAATTCCTGCTTCTGAAAACAATAAAGTAGATAAAAATAGGATATCAAAAAAATGCTCTCATACCAGATATTGTAATAAATGTTATAAATTTCTTCAAATAGGAGAAACGATATTGTCACCTGCTACTCAATCATTTCCAAATAGTTTTGTTATGACCAAAACTGGAGAAATTGGTCAAATTCAATTCATTCATGAAAATAATCTATCAAAAGACATAGCTATCACTTTGTACGACAAACGGAACTTTTTTTTGCATCCCATAAAATCTGAAGAAGTGGGCATTAATTTGATATCTAAAACAGACCAAATATTGCATTTAAATCTAAACAATATATATTCTAAAATTATGGTTCTTCCATACAAAAATAAATTAATTTCCATGAATTTACTACATACATCTAACTCTTTTTATTCTTAAATTATTATTATTAGTATTAGTATACTAACACTTCTCTTCACTAGATATTTATTTATAGTTCATTATTTATTCTCACCATTGTTATTTTATATATTAAAATTGGATTTGGCAATAAAATATTTACTAATACTTTCTCTTCACTATTTATTTATAGTTCATTAATTATTCTTACCATTGTTATTTGTATAGCTAATATTAAAATGTGAAAATATTGGATAGAATTCAGTGATCACTGAAGAGTGAGTATTGATGTGTTATATCTCAAGAAATGATATGTTGGAACACTTCGGAACAAAGAATAAGTGGAAAATGTAGCTACTGCTAGAGGATTCCTGTCAGGTCAGGAAGAGATAGAGGAGTGAGGTAGGACTGGAGTCGATGGCGGAGTGCAGGTTGGGTGAAGAGGAGGAGGGGAGCACATGTGAATGTGGTACCCGAGTCTTGAGGAGGTGGAACAAAATTTGGAGCTTTTTTGAGAATTACTGTAGGACCTGGTCTGATCCTTGGTGACCCTTTATCCTGAGTAGCATAAACTACTACTACTACAACAACAAGAATAGCATCACCATTGAAGTAAGCATTGATCATACTGTTCTTCCTTAATATGTAGTTAGCCTGAAATACATTTGTGAAAAAAATTCATTTATACTAATATAGGCCTACAGTGATAGTCTTGACTAGAGTCTTGGTGAAAAACTGTAAACTTGCCTATGTCAGTATCATTTTCATAATTAAATATATTCAAATTATTCAAATAATCTCTTAAATTTACAATATTAAAAATATAGCCTCGACCAGGGTAATCCATCGCACTCAGAGTATCGGGGTAATTAATCACATCAATTTATTTATAGTGAAGGATTATTAATTTCGGAAATTTGATTTCACCATTAAAAGCTTGTGGTTTCTTCTAGAAATATAGTAACTTCCATTTAATTTTGTTAAATGATAGTTGAAGTAACCCTCATTTTTTGATTAAGAAGAGTTTCTTATGGAGATATTTGTTAATTCATGTGAGTTGAGATGAAAACAGTATAGTATTTACTTATCATTGAATCTATTTACAAATGAACAAGAGCATTAGTCTCAGTTATTTAATAGGAATGTTGGGGTGAATAACCACACATAAGTATATATGTATGTATTGCTGATTAAAATGTTTATTCATAATTGCATCACACATGGGGTGAAACATTGCACTTTTGTGGTAAGTAATCACACTGCAATTATTAGAGATGGGACTATACCAAAATTTTCACCGATGCCGATACCTCAGTTTTTCTCCGATACCGATACCCTGCCGATACAGATACCTTGATTTTCACCGATAATGATGCCGATACCAATACTTTGACTATTTAAATAAGATCAATTAATTATAAATTTTGAAAATTAGAATTACCTATCTATATGAAATCATTGTTACATCAATTTAAATTAATTTTCATTGTATAAATAGATAAATAATAGACAATAAATTATACTATAATTTACTAGTGGTATCGGCAAAGTATTGACACTTTGTCTATACCGATACCGAGTAGCTACTGATACAAGAAAAAATACTGATACTGATACCGAGTACCAATACTTCGTCCCATCCCTAGCAATCTTCCCCCAAAGGTGTGATGCAATTACCTTAATTCTTAGTAAGGGCAATCTCTTAGTTTTATATTAATAACTAACAAACAATAAATGATAATTAAATAGGTTGAAATTTTGTAAACATCATTATCGAAGTGATATTCCAAGATGGTGTAGGTATGGAGTTTCTACCTTAATTAGTTTAATGCTAGATCAAAGTTTGCCATATAGTGCGATCGCCAATGGATAACCCCAGTTAACGTTATATACTTTTTTCCAATACCTAGTTTACCTACCCATGTTTAATAGAAATAATTGTTTCTTGATTTTTTATTGCTAAAATATTGACATACAAAATTATATGCTCAATATAAATGTAATTTTATCAAAGAATTATGTATATTTTAACAGTTAGCTAGCTATTATTTTTCACAAAAAGAATCAAAGTCATTTTATCAGTATCTACTTATGTCAAATTCCAGGTAACTGTCGGTGAAAATTCCAGTTATTGTCTGGACTCTAGGGATTCAAAGTTTAATCCTGCATCCAGAACAGACATTTGTTACAATATGTAATTTTTTTCTTTTCATTATAGGGTGTGTCTAATGTTCAGCATCTATGGAAGCAGTCACCTATCATGAAAACTCCAATTATCTCTAAAGTTTTGAAGCCTGAAGTCAATGTTCAACAAACTTGATTCTGATAAAGTTGATTTATTAAATAGAAATGATCTACAGTCATGTGATTGAATTGGACCCTTGGTAAATATTCAGGAAATCACTCTATTATATCATAATTTTGATACAGCTTTATAAATTAATATAATAATGTATATAATTTTTTTCAGGCATCTGCTTCAAAGACTAGCTATATTTATAGCTGGAGTATGGAACACAAATTTGTAGTAGAGGTTAATTAAAAACCTGCTAAACATTTCTCTCTAAACTGGATAATTAGCAAGAGAGCTTAAAACTAAATAAAGTTTCAAGGATGATGCAAAGCTAAAACAGTTCTCAGTGAGTTATTGTTATTTCATAAATAATAAAATTATTTTTTCTGTATTAATGAAATAAGTTATGTCATAATAAGTAATAGCATTTGGAATTGTTATTTATATAACTATACTGTACACCTCATGTTCGAATGTAGAATTACTTTTGAACCTAATGATTCGTCCAGACTTCGTTAGATAATTATATTGAAAAATATACTAATGCCTAATATTAATACCTTAATATACCAACTTCCAGATGTCATAACACTACAGCATTCTGTAACACGGAAGGAAGCTAGCACTTGTGTTAGCCAAGTTCTTAGAAGTGCTGGTGACTGGGAAGGTGGACGAAGGTTAAGAGCCAAGCAAAATAGTGAGTGCATTATTCTTTCATTCCTACAACTTCAGTATAGTAGTTGCCTAATGATTTTGTTTTCTACATAGTTGTTAAAATCTTTGAATTGTTTTAATGATGCAAAATTAAGGTTTTTTATTCATGTCTTATCAAATTTATACATATTATGTTTTCTGTTGCAGGTATAATGAAAACACCACCTCAACCAATGCTTGCTACTTCTTCAGAACTTGCTAATCCTTCAGTGTCAGCTGGTTCTACGGTGCATGCTGTTTCTACAGTGCATGCTGATACTACAGTGCATGCTGGTACTACAGTGCATGCTGGTACTACAGTGCATGCTGGTACTACAGTGCATGCTGATACTACAGTGCATGCTGGTACTACAGTGCATGCTGGTACTACAGTGCATGCTGATACTACAGTGCATGCTGATACTACAGTGCATGCTGGTACTACAGTGCATGCTGGTACTACAGTGCATGCTGGTACTACAGTGCATGCTGGTACTACAGTGCATGCTGGTACTACAGTGCATGCTGATACTACAGTGCATGCTGGTACTACAGTGCATGCTGGTACTACAGTGCATGCTGGTACTACAGTGCATGCTGGTACTACAGTGCATGCTGGTACTACAGTGCATGCTGGTACTACAGTGCATGCTGGTACTACAGTGCATGCTGGTACTACAGTGCATGCTGGTACTACAGTGCATGCTGGTACTACAGTGCATGCTGGTACTACAGTGCATGCTGATACTACAGTGCATGCTGGTCCTACAGTGCATGCTGGTACTACAGTGCATGCTGGTACTACAGTGCATGCTGGTACTACAGTGCATGCTGGTACTACAGTGCATGCTGGTACTACAGTGCATGCTGGTACTACAGTGCATGCTGGTCCTACAGTGCATGCTGGTACTACAGTGCATGCTGGTACTACAGTGCATGCTGGTACTACAGTGCATGCTGGTCCTACAGTGCATGCTGGTACTACAGTGCATGCTGGTACTACAGTGCATGCTGGTACTACAGTGCATGCTGGTACTACAGTGCATGCTGGTACTACAGTGCATGCTGGTACTACAGTGCATGCTGGTCCTACAGTGCATGCTGGTACTACAGTGCATGCTGGTACTACAGTGCATGCTGGTCCTACAGTGCATGCTGGTACTACAGTGCATGCTGGTTCTACAGTGCATGCTGGTACTACAGTGCATGCTGGTACTACAGTGCATGCTGGTACTACAGTGCATGCTGATACTACAGTGCATGCTGGTCCTACAGTGCATGCTGGTACTACAGTGCATGCTGGTACTACAGTGCATGCTGGTACTACAGTGCATGCTGGTACTACAGTGCATGCTGGTACTACAGTGCATGCTGGTACTACAGTGCATGCTGGTACTACAGTGCATGCTGGTACTACAGTGCATGCTGGTACTACAGTGCATGCTGGTCCTACAGTGCATGCTGATACTACAGTGCATGCTGGTACTACAGTGCATGCTGGTACTACAGTGCATGCTGGTTCTACAGTGCATGCTGGTTCTACAGTGCATGCTGGTACTACAGCACATGCTGGTCCTACAGCACATGCTGGTACTACAGTGCATGCTGGTCCTACAGCACATGCTGGTCCTACAGCACATGCTGGTCCTACAGTGCATGCTGGTTCTACAGTGCATGCTGGTTCTACAGTGCATGCTGATACTACAGTGCATGCTGGTACTACAGTGCATGCTGGTACTACAGTGCATGCTGGTTCTACAGTGCATGCTGGTTCTACAGTGCATGCTGGTACTACAGCACATGCTGGTCCTACAGCACATGCTGGTCCTACAGTGCATGCTGGTTCTACAGTGCATGCTGGTACTACAGTGCATGCTGGTCCTACAGCACATGCTGGTCCTACAGCACATGCTGGTTCTACAGTGCATGCTGGTACTACAGTGCATGCTGGTCCTACAGCACATGCTGGTCCTACAGCACATGCTGGTCCTACAGTGCATGCTGGTTCTACAGTGCATGCTGGTACTACAGTGCATGCTGGTCCTACAGCACATGCTGGTCCTACAGCACATGCTGGTCCTACAGTGCATGCTGGTTCTACAGTGCATGCTGGTACTACAGTGCATGCTGGTCCTACAGCACATGCTGGTCCTACAGCACATGCTGGTCCTACAGTGCATGCTGGTTCTACAGTGCATGCTGGTCCTACAGTGCATGCTGGTCCTACAGTGCATGCTGGTCCTACAGTGCATGCTGGTCCTACAGTGCATGCTGGTCCTACAGCGCATGCTGGTCCTACAGTGCATGCTGGTCCTACAGTGCATGCTGGTCCTACAGCGCATGCTGGTCCTACAGTGCATGCTGGTCCTACAGTGCATGCTGGTACTACAGTGCATGCTGGTTCTACAGTGCATGCTGGTCCTACAGTGCATGCTGGTCCTACAGCGCATGCTGGTCCTACAGCGCATGTTGGTCCTACAGTGCATGCTGGTCCTACAGTGCTTGGTGGTCCTGCAGTGCTTGGTGGTCCTGCAGTGCTTGGTGGTCCTGCAGTGCTTGGTGGTCCTGCAGTGCTTGCTTGTCTTGAAGTGTTTGCTTGTCTTGCAGTGCTTGCTGGTCATACAGTGCTTACTGCTCCTTCATTATTAGCACTTCATTCTTTACTATCTTTACATTTGTTATTGAACCAAATTTTTGAGCATTCATGAAAAATTAATAGCGAGAAGCCCCCAGCAGGGGCTCTATCCTGAAGCTGTCAGTGGTGAATGGAAGAGAAGGAAGATGGCGTCCATTGGGTCCCGAACTGTTGTAATTCAGATTATCGATTGTCTTTTTACACTTTTACCATGTTTATCCCTTTTTTAACGCTACTTGCAGTTTTAGAGGATAGCGCTAGGGTTATGCTCTTCAACTACGAGGTCTTAGATTTTTGAGGTAGAAAGGCTCGTAGGCTTCATTTACTACCACCTCTTCATTTTCCTCTTCCATCCGTGAGTGCAGCCACCGGTACTTGTGTCCTTTCGTCACATTCCTTGGTAAGTGACTGTATTCACGGAGTAGCTTTTCTGCATCCTTTATGGAGCCACTTTTCTTTCTGACTGTTCTTCCAGTCCCTTGTATTTAATTTCCTTTTGAAGTCAGCGAAATAGTCAATATATGACTGAAGCACGATGTTGAACCCCTACTAAAATAAAAAAAGAATAGGGAGAAAATTTCGTAATATAAGATCTATTGGTTGTTTACTATTTGCATATTTGTCAAGCAAGTTAGAATATATAGTAATAAGTCATTTGTAGGACATAAGTTTTTTCCCACTGTATCTATTATAAATACAGGATGGTGGATTAGATGTTATTCTGACTTATTTAATCTTGTTACCTACATCTCTTCAAATGAAGTTTCTATCATTATATATTTAATAAGGTATGAATTTGATAGCTATATATGTTTCTCGTTTCATTTATTTAAGTATTAATCAAAGCTATCTTTCATACTTAATATTAAAAAATATATTGGTGCATTAATATGTATATGGAAAATATCAAAATGTTTTTGTGATATAATAAAATGTTCACACACTGTTTCAGTATATTTATTCACCTTAACCACGAATATATGGGCAAATGCCAATGAATAGCAATATAGTTGTACATAGTAGATATTGCCATCGAAAATATAACGTTGTTCATAGTTGGTATCGCCATCCATAATATAACGTTGTTTATAGTTGGCTCAGCCTTATATAAAGAAATATTTGATATCAGCGATTATGTGCGGATTAGCCAACTCTACTTGTTGTTTATCGTAGGATATGCCAACTGTATTTAGTTGTTTATGGTAGGCTATGCCAACTATAAAATATCTACGGCAAAACGGTCACTTGCCGTCTATAATGCCAACGGTAATGCCCAACCATAAATGTACATAATGCCAACTATAAATTCCGTTTGGGAAGTGTACTTTTCCAAAAATAAAAAATAAATCATCACCCTATATACTATATATACACAGTGTGTCTTTGTCTGTTGGTTGGTTGCAAGAAAAATGTCACGCCTTACCATTTAATGTATAGAAAATGAATTACATATATGTTTCGAACACAAATATTTTCTGACACAATTTTTTTTTTGACACAAATTACATACATTTTTATACAGAAAATTTTTAGATACATTTTTTAACAAATATTCTTCAACAAAATTAATATTCGTTAACAATTTTTTTAACATATTTTTTAAATATATTTTTTTTATAATTCAGATTTTTAAATATATATATATTTTTTTTATTTATATCTCACACTTTTACAAAAAAATTCAATTGAACATATTACAGAGTTACTAAAACAATTGTACAGTGTTGGTTCCTAAAAGAATTAAAATCTTATAGAACCTATAAATTACCAAAATTGGAAATTTCATTTTAAATTTCTAAATTAAAATGTCTACAGTAAAAATATAAAAACCCACGATGCTGATTTAAAAAGACACTATTCAACGACATAGTTAGCTATGCCATATTTCTTAAAAAGTTTTTTGAATTTAAAATCAGACATGGGTACTAATAAAAATGGAGGTAAACTTCGCCAGAGTTCAATAGATCTAAAAATGGGGGAATTACGTTCTACTTCTGTTCTAATGTGGGGAAGGTTTAGATTGGTGTTGTTGGAAATTGTTCGGGTATTGTGGCTATGATCTGAAATGTGGGTGCTTAAATAGGTTTGGAAAAGATTTTCGTCGTTGAATAGGGCCACGTAAAAATTTCATTAAAAATAGTTATACACATCATCAAATTTTAAAATATTCAATTTACTATACATACCATTAGTTCTTATTTCCGGTATATTGTTGTGTCTGCGCACTCTTAAAATAACTCTTAAAATATTGTTCATTAAAACTCTCAGTGGCTCGATAAAACTAGTACAAGTTCTGCCATAAATTAAAATAGATTGTATTCTTTAGATATATATTTTTTATTCATTTTATATAATATTCTACATACACATTTTCGACAAACATTTTTTTAACATAATTATTTTACATAATGTTTTTTTACATATATATTATTCTATGCATAAATTTCTTTATTCACATTTTTTCTAAATAAATATTTTCTTACACATAATATTTTTCTATGTACATTTTTTAAAGTATACTTTCTAGATATATATATATTTTTTTATTGATAATCTATTAATTTGAATGGTAATTACACTAGTATCAATATAATCTAGTGTATCAGGTCACATTTTTTATGTTAAAAATGATAATTATCTAATACTAGTGTAATTGCCATTAAAAATAGTGGGTTATCAATAGTAAGAAATATATAAATAAATTGAAAATAATATATATCTAGAATAATTATGTTAAAAAAATGTTTGTTAAAAAATTGTATGTAGAATATTAAATAAAATAAAAATAAATATATTTGAAGAATAAATTTAAAAAACTGATAAGAATATATACCTACTTTAAAAATAAGTTAAGAAAATTTATTAACGAATATTAATTTTGTTAAAGAATATTTGTTAAAAACTGTATCTAAAAATATTTCTGTATAAAATGTATGTAATTTTTGTCAAAAATCTGTGTCAGAAAATATTTGTGTTCGAAACATATACAATTCGTGACGTATGTAATTCATTTTCTATACATTAAATGTTAAAGCGTGACATCTTTCTTTCAATTCCAATCAACAGACAAAAACACACTGTGTATTAGTATATAGGGTGATATCTTATATGTGGAACTGTCCGATATTTCGTACCTCACCCTATTCATTTCGCATAATTAACAGATTATTATTCACTTACGTCAAAATATTTTAGTAGTTATTATTTGAAATACAACTTAGAGCTTTCCATAGGCATAAAAAATAGATAAGTTTCCTATCATTCATCTTTAAATTCCTATAAAATAAATAAATAAATGAACACGAGACGAAAATTATCAGAAAAGAATATTAGTTCTCAATTTAGGTATTTTAATTAATTCTAGAGCGAAAATGATAACCAAAGCAGCGTCGTGTTGGCCAGAGTCATGGAAGTGGCCAGAGGGCTAGTCTATTAAATTGAGCCAGAAAAAGGTGTTACATTCGTTCCACATCTCACCTCAAAAAACAAAAGTCTAGACCTCAACCTTGATGTAAGTGATTTCAGATACCTAATAAATAGTAATAATCAAGATAGATCGAAACTAACCGTATTTTCTTTATCATTTCCCATTGCTTAATTACTTAATTAATATATTTCACTCAATACCTAGATAGGTAAATAGGTATAGCTTCAAGTAATTTTGATTATAGGTTGTACCATCACAATCACATGCATTAAGTTTTATAAATAATTTTTCTGGCAGATCTTTGCATTTATGTCTTAAGTTTTTGCTCTCGTAAATGTACATTTGTCTTCCCTTGAAAAGATATTTCATAGAAAACGCCTACTTATCTTCCAGCTCATTGAAAATTGTACCTATTCGCTGGCAGACTGATATATTTATGATGCACTTGAATATTAACTAATCAGCGGAACTTGATATTGAGTTATTAATTGTATTTAGTAATGATTTAAAAAGTAAATATATTAACAAAGAATCTTCTTAGTTTTCTTCCTCTATGAGGTATAAAAGGAGGTCCTCGTGCTTCTGCCATCATATTACGAGTGAAATTGACGCTTGTAGAGCAGCTAAAGCCGTAGCATTGGAAATCATACCAGTGGCTAGAACTACGCGTCAGCAGCCGTATGGCTCGAGCAGTGTGGCTCTTGCCGCTTCAGCCGCCGCAATGAAATCCTACCTTAAGGAAGACGGTATAAAAACTTTTTTGTTCCAGTTATATAATTTCTCCATTAAATTTTTTTTCAGTTATATCATTTCTCCATTAAACTGACGCTAAATTGCCAGTCACGTGACCCGAAAATTGATGATTTTAGCGTCCCGCAAGACGCGATATTATTTTTGCCACTGACTCACCACTTGACCCCGGTATATTTCATCCTAGGTATATTCCACCCCGGTATATTCCACCCTAGGTATGTACTGAAAAACCTACAAGGATGGAGAACTTAAACACACTGAATCACTGAGTATATATAGGTATGGAGGCAGCATGTCTTGCAAGGAAAAGTGATGCCAAAAAGTGGCGCCATGGACGTGTCGTTCCCCAATGCACCCCTGCCACTTGGTTCAATGGGTTCGTATGCCCTTCCTCTATTGTTCAGTGCTAATCGAGTAACAGTCGAGGGAGGTTATGTTGCTCTGTACTGTTTGTAGCTATCACAATTTTGATAACAAATTATTTACCAATTGTGATGATATTTTATTTATGAAAACATAGTGTTTACTAATTGTCGCAATTGGTGAGATTTATGAAAATATTATTTTGTATAGTTGGGTTCTCATTCAATTTTATTATATTTATATTAAAATTTAAATTAAAAAGATTAATCTATCATAATTGTTTTAATCACAAGTACAACTCATTTTTAACACTACTTTCTGGTTTAGAGGATAATGCTAATGTAGGCTTGCATGCTTTATTTACTATCTCTTCTCATATTTCTCTTAGTTTTTGCTAGGTAGGAATTTGGGTTTCATTAACTTAACATCAACTCTTCATTTTCCTCTTCCATCTGTCAGTTCCATCTTTCGCAACCACATTCTTTTTAATTAAGTAATTGATTTTCTTGATACCTGAGCTTGGCCAACGAAACGTGGTAGATAAATTTGTTCACGGAGCCACTTTCCTTTCTGACTGACTCTTCGAGTCCCTTGTATCTAACTTCCTTTTGAGGTTAGAGATATAGTTTTTGGTTCCGAAACAGACTTCAATTCTTTGAGGCATAAGATTTGAGAATAAAAAAGTACCAAGTTGGATAGGTGGTTTTTATCATTATATATTAATAAACTCAATAGTACTGAATGTAAATGAAAATAATATGATGCATTAGAAAGTGGGAGATATTAAATCACATCATGCAACTTATGTTCATGAATGACATTTTTATGGTGATTTACGTATTATCTCACCATGTAACATATGTAACAAAAAGGGTACGTTAAACCCCTTTCATATATCGCTTGTTTGCAGCAACAACGTCACAAGTACAAAAACATGTATTTTAGAGTTATCTATATAGACATATAAATCATAAAATGCTGATTATTTTGGTTAAAAAATCATCAATGAAAATTTAAAATATACGGCTAGAGAGGCTAAATGTCCTAACGATAAACCATTAAATGTACGTACATTACTAGTACTAATACGCCTCTCCTGAAAAACAGCTTTTTTTGAAGTTTTGACACTGTTCTCGCAAACAAGCGAATTATATTGATTGCATCTGTACATAAAATACTTTTATTTTTCATTTACTTCCGTTGTATGGTAATTAATACATATATTTTCTCCATGCTTATCAGATGACAACAAGAGTTATAAGTATATTTAAATTTTACATTCAATCTAATAGAATGATCAAGTCGTGACGTCACACTAAGTTTCTGGATATACAGTGTGGGGGCGTAAGTTTGGAAGCAAATGAAAGTACATATTATAATCCAACGAAAAATATATTTAATAATTTACAGTTATGTATTATTACATAAGGGTTTTAAGAATTCAAAAATCATAAAATTATTCAAAATGTCCCCCCTTGTTTCTAATAACAGCCTCAAATCTCCTCCAAACTCCTACTGCGGCACGCAACTGTTCTTGTGAAATTTCCTTCCAAGATCTCTGGAGCGAACGCTTTAAATCATCCACACTGCGATGGAATTTACCACAGGCCTTTGATTCAAGAATGGACCATACCGAAAAGTCCATAGGAATAACATCTGGGGAGCAGGGAGGCCACATTTCTTTGGACCAAAACCGTGGAAGATGGTCATGGCACCAGTTTTGAGTGACATTTGCAGTATGTGAAGTCGCGCCCGTCTTGCTGAAATGTCCATAGAGTGTCATTACCGAAGTGATCCTTACCTGACTCCAACATTGGCGTCAAAATATTCTCAATATAACATTAAGCATTGATTTTGGCGCCTTGTTCCACAAAAATTAAAGGAGATCTCCAAGTTTCTGAAACGGCGGCCCAGACCATTACTGAAGCAGGTTTCATGGTTCTGTGGACAGTTTTTTAGTTGTATGGGATGTCTTTTGCGCTTTTACCAATTATTCTGTCATTCTTCCGGTTGTGAGCCATTTCCACTGTGAAATTTTTTTCGCCAGACCAAACAATTTCACCAGCCGTGCCAGACTTCAATTCTCTCAGAAGTGCTTTGCTTCACTCCAATCTCTTTTTCTTTACAGCTTCTGACAGAGTCTGTCTCTTTTGGAGGGTGAAAGAGGACATCTTTAGGTCTTCTTTGACAACTCTTCTCATTGTTCTGGGACTCACATTAGCTGTTTTGGCTAACAATCGTATTGACCTTTTCGGGTTCCTCCTGATCTTCTCTCGGGCACATTTTATCAGTTGTTTGGTGCGTTGTGAGCGTGGTCTACCACTTCTTGGACGATCAGTCAAGTCTCCTCTCTTATTAAAACGCTTCACACACTTCCAAACAGTCGATCTCGCTATTGAGAGAGTCTTTGAAATGACGGAATCTGACTTCCCGGCACGGTGTAGAGCAATAATGGCTTCTCTTTTGTCTGATATTTTTGAATTGACTAAATTTTTGTAAAAAATAAAACTGCGACGTCATAATGTAGTGTCTCTACTATAGTTCAAACCCTATCACCTACTTAGGAACTTATTTTTAAGAATTATATTAATGTTTGAAAAATTGCTTCCAAACTTACGCCCCACCCTGTACGTGTATAGGCCATTGCTTCTTTTTTCTTAGAATGTAATTTAATCTCAAACTTTCGTGCATTAAATTAGTCGAAAATAGTCAGTAGCATTGTCTTTCTTTTTGAGAAGTATATGCTTTGACCAATAGATAAATTCTTATAATTTTTATGGTTTAATAATACTTTTTGTTGTGAATTTATTATGATTTGAGCATGTATTCTCTCTGTTCATCTCGTTATTACTGTAATAAAATTATAGTTTTAGTGAGATGTCAAAGCAAAGTTAGTAATCAAATCGTACACTTTTTTATCATAGAAATTATCTGTATTCGTAAGTAACTGTTGAATCTTTAAAAATAAATACGCACATCATCTCCTTTCCGTGCATTCTGTTAAACTGATGTGAGTGGGAGGAGCGCCCTTGGTTTAGACCACAGTATTAAAAATATACATAGTAATGACAATAGTGTGATAAGTAGTGACAATTTTCCTTTTATAGTGTTGCTGTGATGACGTCACGTACACTAAACGTCTCGATTGTCACTACTTATCACTTTTGCCTGCGCTATGCAACCTCCATCTTTATATACACTCAGTGCACTGAATTAATTTAAAGGTAGTTTATTTTAGCCCGCAACCTGCAGCTTCTTCACTCTCTTCGTCCACTACCTGATGAGGGATGATTTGGAGCCTTGTTTGCTATGAAAGAAAAATAGATGTTTAAGTTTTGTAAAGGAAAATTATATAGAGTTTATAGCAGTATTAAAAGGCTCAATTACTAAATATTTATATGTATAGGTTTGAAAAAAAGATCTTCAAGAAGTTCTCAGTAAACCTTTTGTTTAAAGGTCCCCTCCAAGCAAATTTTTTTATTGCTTAAATCCATGAGGCTAATGTTTCTTATCATTTTTCTGCAAACCCCATAAAATTTGATAGCATATTTTTAATTTTATATGCTTTCAAAGATTTTTATAATCAAAACTCTACAAAACCTTTTTAACTTCCGACTTCTAATTTTCAGTCTGAAGAAGAAGAATGTACTCCATTTTTTTGATTGTCAACTAGGTATTAGGTTTAATAAATATATTTAATATTCGAGTAAAGGTATAAAATCGGATAAACTAATTATAGAAACATTTATATAATTTAGGAAACAATTAATATCTTAAACAAAGGCCAAAAACGCATTGTTTGTTTAAAAATCTAAATTTACAATCGAAACAAAGAGTGTATAATCTTCTTTCTTAGTGTCAGGATAGTGATTCGCTCAATTGTTGCTCACAGAGTATCAAAAATTTCAAAAGTAAATAGTTAAATATATACTGAACATAATTGTATGCAGTTTGCAGAATAATGTTCGTAGACCTTAGTTTTAAAATATTATGTAATAAACTCACTTTTTTCCCGGAACCTGGAGAGGACCTTTAAGTAGCCCAGATACTGCGGGTTTCAACTGACAATCTTAAATGGAAAAGTAGAAGTTGAAAACTCATATCTGTGGCGATAAATTACTTTTAAAGATTTAACGCAAAGTAAGTTTCAAAGTATTTTAATCAAATTTTAAGTTTTAACGTAAATAATTTTAATATGTAGTGCCTGATTAGGAATTAATGATATTTATAATAGTATATGCTCAATCAGATCAATTTTGTTTAAAATAGAAATCTCTATTACATTCTAGAAGTTTCTATCAATTATTTATATTAACTTAATTTTGTTCATTTGCTTATGTTATGTTAATTAGTTTATTTAAAATTAGTAAATTTCAACATAATATTAGTTTAGTTATCATCATAAATTATTATTTGTGCTACAGAATCGGCCGGCAAAGCACTGGTAGTTCCAATGAATTTGAACTATCAGTGTTTCGTTTGGTTCCGTGCCGTGTACATTTGACTTTAAGAATTTCTACCTAATCTGGAACTTACAACTAGCTATTTAGTATTTAACTAATGTAATTTCTTTTATTATAGAAAGTGATTTATTATGTATTTTCAAATTAATAAAGGCTTAAACGGTACCTGTGCAACCCTATAAGATTAAACTCCAATTCCCTGATTAGGGTTAGTCATGCATTACCGAGCATATAATTGTTTGTTGTAGATTAATTATTTAAAACTAAATCATATGAATTTTCATTAAATAGTATTTTCATTTTTTTGCATAGAATCTATTGATCTATATATTAAATTGTTTATATAGGTAAAATATTAAACTAAATTACTGTAAAATTTACAGGTGCAAGTTTGGAACTAAAAATTAATAAAAGAAGTCTCTTTCTCCCTATCCTCATTGGTGACCCCTGAACTCGAATAGCCAGAAATAAAAGTATGTCTAAAAACGGAGAGGATGGTAAAAGTGAAGAGGTGGAGGAAAGCAATGGAACCAATCACGAACAAGTAACTCATATTTCAGTCAAAGCACCAGAATTTAGTGAGACTTCTGTCGAAGGGTGGTATGCGATACTAGATGCCCAGTTTGCATTAAAAGGCGTAACTACTCAAGTGACGAAATTCTACAATGCTATCGCAGCACTACCGGCAAGTGTGGTTGATAAATTACCTAGTAGTGTTATTACCAGTAATTCTTATGACAAGGTGAAAAGTGCAATAGTTTCAATCTACGAACAAAGCAAGCCGGAATTGCTAGATAGGCTCATGAAAACTACTACACTATCTGGGAGACCTTCTGAAAAACTTATCAATTAACTAATTTGGCACGAAAAATTAACGTTCCAGATGATATAGCTAGGTTGAAGTTTCTGCAAATCTTACCACCAAATATATCATAAGTCTTAGCAACACAGAAGTCATTAGATATGGATCAGTTGGGAGCTCTCTCGAATGAATTACTTCCCTATTTTACAACGCAGCATAACCCATCAGTAATGTCAATTACTCCCAACACTTCAAACAAACCAGATAGGTTCCACGAACCTCAGGTTTCATGACATGAAAACAAATACAAGCATCGCAACTCTCCAATTAGCACTATTCCTCTGCCTGTAAGACCATATAAGGAAGGCCAACGTACGAAGGTATGCCGATCGCACCTCTATTATGGCGGTAGAGCGCATTCTTGCAAACCATGGTGCACATGGCCAGAGAAGAGAGGATGCAAAATGCTACCAAACTCAAGACCCAGCTCACGTTCTTCTTCTCCCGCTGGAAATTGAAGACAGGAAAACTAAAGAGGCGGGCTGCAGTTGCCCTATCAGACCAGCCACTACTATAGAAATAGCCGCTTCTCTCGGGGCAACTAAGTTAAACTTTATTGTTGACACTGGTGCATCAGTAAGCATTATTCCAAGCACTCAAATTAATCTTCAAGGAATCTCATTACAAAGGACTCCTGTTACCCTGAAAACTGCAACTGGTGAGACAATTAAATGTTTGGGACAATCTAAACTCTCTATTCAGTTTCCTTCATTACACAGAGCCTTTACATGGGACTTTGTGATAGCAGACACAACACATCCACTGCTAGGATACGATTTTCTTCGTAATTTCAAGCTATCTGTGGACTGTGGAAAGAAAATTGAAATTGACACTGTTACTAAACAGGCAGCGAAAGCAAATGAAATAAACGCATCGATCAACATTGTAATTAACGATCTTCCAGTACCAAGTAAAATAAAACCTCTATTAAAAAAGTACGAGTCTGTGGTAACGCATACAACTGTATCGAACGTCAAACACAACGTGTGTCATCGTATTGATACCGGAAATGCACATCCCGTACACTGTAAAGTGAGAGCTCACCGAAGAAAAATTTAAAATTGCAAAGGAAGAATTCAGGAAATTATATGAAGCAGGAATAATCGCACCATCCGGGTCACCGTGGGCTTCTCCTCTGAATATGGTTGCCAAAAACCAACCGGGGAAGTACCGTCCATGTGGTTACTATAGAAATTTAAATTCTATAACTCTTAGAGATAGCTATCCTTTGTCCAATATAAATTCAGTTTCATTCAAATTACATGGCATGCAAATATTTTCAAAAATTGACCTTATAGCTGCTTTCCATCATATTCCAATAGACAAAGACGACATTCCGAAAACTGCAATAATAACGCCATTTGGTCTATTTGAATATAATTACATGCCATTTGGACTGCGTAATAGTAGTGCTACATTTCAAAGATTTATGGATGATATATTCTTTGGTATTCCTTATGTCTTTAACTTCATTGACGATATTCTTATATTTTCTAATGATGAAGAAAGTCACATGAAACACCTGGAATCTGTTCTAAAAAAATTACATGAATTCAATCTTAAAATTTCCATTGATAAATGCGAAATCATGAAAGAAAATATTGACTTTTTAGGATGTAACGTTAGTGCTCAAGGTATTAAGCCAACGAATTCTAAGGTTAACGAATTAATTAATTTCCCATCTCCTAATGATATAAAATCTCTCCGTAGGTTTTTAGGAATGATAGGATTTTATAGGAAGCTAATCCCAAAATTTGCTGAAACGATTGTTTCTCTTACAGAATGTGTGAGGCTCAATCCAAAGGCAAAGACTCTGAGACTGTCCTCCGTGGAAGAAAAGGCGTTCAGAGATATAAAAAAAAGAGGTTGCCGAGTTGAAAAGACTGGCCCATCCAGATTCCTCTGCGACTCAATATCAACTGGTTACAGACAGTAGCCAGTACGCAGTTGGAGCAGCTCTGCATCAAATGCAGAACATTGACGACGCAATTCCTATCGGATTCTTTTCCAAAAAACTCTCAGCTGCTGAGCAACGCTACTCTACTTATGACAGAGAATTGCTGGCGGCTTACTTAGCCACACTGAATTTCAAGCATACAATCGAAGGTCGAAATGTTCTTCTACTAACTGACCATAAACCACTTGTTAGCAGCTTTAAGAGCCACAACCCAGCAAAAAGTGACCGTCAACAGCATCATATGTCCATAGTATCTGAATACATAAACAATATGGCTCACATTAAAGGCAACCAGAACATCGTAGCTGATTGCTTATCACGTCCAACAAATGCAGTCCTAATAGACGTTTGTGACCTCACTGAAATAGCCAAGAAGCAAGAAGGTGATGAGGAAACGGAATCCAATGCTGAAAAGTTATCTCAATTTACGCTGAAAAATGATTTGCAAATCCTATGTGATACATCCACTCCTGTTCCAAGACCTTTCGTTCCTGCAAGTGTCAGAAAATCAGTATTTGACAGTCTTCATAATATTTCCCACCCAGGAGTGAAGGCAACTATAAAAGCTATCAAGTCACGTTATTACTGGCCTGACATGGATCGTTCCATCAGAAAGAGATGCAACGAATGCTTGTCGTGTCAACAAGCGAAAGTAAATAAACACACTCGATCTCCAGTAACAAACTTCAGTCTTCCGTCAAGAAGATTCGAGACTGTCCATCTCGACATATCTGGACCTTTACCTACAGTAAGAAACCCCAATGAATCATCGTTCAGTCCTTTAAGATATCTGCTAATCAGCATTGACAGGACAACTGGATGGATAGAAGCCGTACCCATGTCCAACATCTCTGCTTCATCGGTGGCTCACGCATTCATCTTAGGTTGGATCGCTTCGGAGTTCCTTTGCATGTCATTACAGACAGAGGAACTCAATTCGAGAGTGAGTTATTCAATGAACTATCAAAAGTAGTAGGATTTCACAGGCTGAGAACTACATCATACCATCCTCAGACCAACGGTATGATTGAAAGAAGTCACAGGACAATTAAAACTGCAGTCACCTCTAGAAAAGAATCTTGGTTAACGGCGCTTCCAATAGTGTTGATGGGTATCCGTGGCACTCCAAACGAGAGTACATATTCTCCTTTCAATGCTGTGACGGGAGCTTCAATGCTTTTACCACAGCAATTCATCAGCGCAGACACCTCGCATCAGTTCAGCAATGAAGACATAAGAAAATTGGCTAATAAGATGTAAAAAATCGACGTCCATGTATTATCCACAAGAAGAATACACTCTAAAAACTAAGTATTCATACCAACTGAAATGTTGACATGTCACAGAGTTTTGCTCCGACCGGATAGAATAAGAAAACCTTTAGAAGCCCTACATTCGGGTCCATACAAGATTGTAAAAAGGCAGGATAAGCACTACACCATCGAAATACTTAATGGCTCTCAAATGACAGAGTCGATTGACAGATTTAAACCTGTGGTAGAATCTGCTAAAGTAGCGCAACCGTCGTCGCCTGAACCTTCCACGGAGGATGAAGTTACAGAGGAGCCTTTGAAGGAAAACAAAATTCAGCCCACTCTAAGGCAAACGCGATCAGGCAGGAAAGTAAAATTTAATCAGCGAACTGATTATATTTATTATTAACTGCTCCGCACTGAGGGGGGAACTGTATGTAGTGCCTGATTAGGAATTAATTATATTTATAATAGTATATGCTCAATCAGATCAATTTTGTTTAGAATATAAATCTCAATTACATTCTAGAAGTTTAGGTCAATTATTTATATTAACTTAATTTTGTTCATTTGCTTATAAGGGATTTAGTTAGTGATAAGGGAGTTAGTTAGTGAATTACTTTTCTAGAGCAACAGCACCTACAGAATATCGATAGAAAAGTAAAAACTAAATAGGTAAGTACTAATACCATTAATTCACACAATTTCTTGTATTATTTAAGAGAAAACATTTGTTTTTAATTCATTAGTGCTATTAGTATGGGCGAGAAATTATAAACTATCCAGTCTTTGAATATTTTTTGACAAATGATGGAAAAGTAGAGACTTGACAGCTGACTTTTGAAATTATCAGATTATGAGAAATATTGTAGTGTGTGAAGACTCGAAGAGGATTTATTTTAATACTAAATAATTATTACAGTTGTATTAAAAGAAAGACTTTACTCAATAATTTCAGTCACGAGGCTACCCAGGAACAAAATAACATTCCTTTTATATTCCCTTCTGATGTACCCGTGATGTTCCCAGGGGATATCGATAAAATATTTCATTTTGCACATTCGTGTTTGAACATTCTCTGGAAAAGTTCACAAAAATTACAAAATCCGATATTTTCGCAGAGCTGGGCGTTCCGCAAGAATGTTCGCGAACCGGTTCAGACTGGAAAATGGGTTCGGACATTCGGATTCGGAACCTCTTCAAAAACGGTTCGGACTTCAGTGTTCGGAACGTCTTTTTCGCAAGTCCGAACCTCTGTACCCGGGGAAAACTGACCTTCTAATATATTGAATAAAAGAAAAAGTTAAGTAAATAGAGTATTGGAATACCGTATAACGTATTGTATCTATAGTACTTTCATATTCAAACAAAATGCAAAAACATTTTATATCATCAGTTTTCTAGATCGGATTAATCAAAAATGTTGTAATATAAATGAAAATTTGAAAACTAATAGTAAAAACTTAAAAATTATTTAATTAGATAATTGGATACTTCAATATGGATACATTGTCTTGCATTGTTATGACGACAGAGTTGGTCTTAATTTTTCTTTGCATGAAATTCGGAGGTCAGAAGGAAATTCAGAATAACAACTTAAACTGCGCATTGGAGTGGAGACTGGAGGGGAACTTTAAATATACTTAATGCTCATTCAGTCATACTCAATGATACTAACTTATTAAGTATAGTAAGTACAGTGGAACTCCCTTATAGTGAACTCCTGTATAGTGAATCACGCTGAATAGTAAAATCCGGTATAGCGAACTTACCTCTATAGTGAACATATTTAGATTAGTCTACACAAATATTCGTAAGTTTTCTATGAATCTCTTATTCCTATTTAGTAAATTCTCTAAATTTGTTGTATTTCATGAAATAGCAGTTCTACCAGTGCAACTCCTCTATAATGTAGTCATATGAAGTCACAGTATAATTAATATTATAAATTTATTATATTAATCCTAATGAATTTGACGTATGTTTTATAGGCATATCTTTTTTAAATTACTTTATATATGTATTTCATGTCATTTCTTTAAATTTACTGGCCTTTCTTGACTTTGTTCCTACATAAATACCAACTATATTTTAAATTCAAAAGTGAAATATTTACGTATCGACGTAAATAGCGTAAATTATGGAATTAATTGTTCCTTAGTATGTGTCCAAGTTTTATGTAGTAGAGACAAATGCGCGAGCTATGATTGGTTCACACTCCATCCAATAACAGTTCAGCTCACCCAGTTGCCAATCTCTTATATAGCTATGTATTTATTTCTCCGGGTTATAAGAATTAACGAGTTTTTACGCATGTCTTCAATGTTTTTGAATAAAGAAAACGTTATCTGAGGTATAACTAATCAATTTAAAACGGTATATTCAGCTTAGAGTTTAGGCTATAAAGCATATTTTTATAAGCATATTTTGCATAGATTTAAGTGCTATTCCACCTAGATTGAAAGGGCATAGAAATACGTGCTCTACTTGTAACTCAATATTTATTATTTATATTTGTTTCTTTAGTGATTATAATTAATTATCAGATAATCTTAACTAGCTAATTCATTGATAGTTTAATATTTCACCAGATTTATTCATGAACTAATTTGTTTTATATTTTCAACATCAATTGCGAAATTCACTTAACAGTCTAATAATTCCCTGCTTTATCATTCTACAGAGTTCACCTTCAAGTACTGTGATAATTTCACTTCTGGTGACATGAATCCATTGCCCCGTAACATAAATGGTCACACTCCAGTTCTCCGTATCACCGATATACCTGCTGACTCTCAAGACAATGTCTTCAATATGATATTCGGATTAGCGCCAACAGGCTCTGATGAAGACTATAAGACGTGAGTGATAGAAACTATAATGAACCATAGTATTTCTTCTATTGACATGTCAACATGACAAATAAGTGAGAAAAAAGATGTAAAACCTTTTACATCTTTACATCAGTAAAAGATGTAAAATATAATTAGTAGTGTCACCTATTACCGCTTTTAAATGATCAGTTTATGGGTTGTCAATTTATAGGTTACTCGCATTGAAGCATTTAAAAGTGCTCACGTTAGTTATCAACAAAAACAGTCAATTGGTAGTCCATTAACAGCCAAAACGCAGTCAATTAGCGGTCAGTTAACAGTCAATTACCTGTCAATGAGTAGTCAATTAGCAATCAATTAGCAGTCAATTAGCAGTCAATTAGCAGTCAATGAGTAGTCAATTAGCAGTCAATCAGTAGTCAATTAGCAATCAATAAGCAGTCAATGAGTAGTCAATGAGTAGTCGATTAGCAATCAATTAGCAGTCAATGAGCTGTCAATGAGTAATCAATGAGTATTCAATTAGCAGACAATCAGTAGTCAA
Organism: Caprella mutica; assembly: GCA_947561585.1. Classification (NCBI taxonomy): domain Eukaryota; kingdom Metazoa; phylum Arthropoda; class Malacostraca; order Amphipoda; family Caprellidae; genus Caprella; species Caprella mutica. The sequence continues at coordinate 163,744 of CANNZV010000980.1, forward strand.
TTAGCAATCAATTAGCAGTCAATTAGCAGTCATTTAACAGTCAATTAGCAGTCAATGAGTAGCCAATGAGTAGTCAATTAGCAGTCAATTATCAGTCAATTAACAGTCAATGAGTAGTCTATTAGCAGTCAATTAGCAGTCAATTATCAGTCAATTAGTAGTCAATGAGGAGTCAATTAGCAGTCAATCAGAAGTCAATTAGCAGTAATTTAGCAGTCAGTTAGAAGTTAATTAGCAGTCGGGTAGCAGTCAATTAGCAGTCAATCAGAAGTCAGTTAGCAATTAATTAGCAGTCATTTAACAGTCAATTAGCAGTCAATGAGTAGCCAATGAGTAGTCAATTAGCAGTTAGTTAGCAGTCAATTAGCAGTCAGTTATCAGTCAATGAGTAATTTCATCACATGGCAAGTTCATCACATGGTAGATTCATCACATCGTAAATTCATCATATGGTATATTCATCGCATAGTAAATTCATCGCAAGGTAAATTTGTCGCATTCACTAACCACCACTAAAACTAAAACTGTTTGTTTTATTTTCATTATTGAATGATATCGATTCATTACCAAACGACCTCTTGTGATGTTATAGAAAAAAATATTTAAATTTGAAAAATTATTCAATTATTTTTCTTGATTATCAGTATGTACCATTAAATGCTGGACATTATATTATTTACTACTTATTGCTGTATAAAATATTAAAAATAAATCATTATCAATATCATCTCAATAGCATGTCTTGTAACTCGCTGTACTACTAGTAAATACTGTATTTGGAGTTTCCACTTTACAGATTCATTCAACTGCTTTTACCGAGGTGTTCTCTCTCTGCTTCTGAAGCCAAAGAGTTGGTGGAAAAGTTAAGCGAAATAAATTTCACAACAGACAATGATGGAGTTACCAATGCAGTAAAACTCAGGTCAGTGTGTTAAATAGATAGAAAAAACTGTATGGAAATTTGATATATATAGTTATTTAACATTAAAAATGCAAATAAAGATGATTTCATTGGTAAAAGTATAATGTTATGAAATTATGAAGAAAATCCCCATTCATACAGTCGCCTTATCATAGTTAAAATACATTATATTTCAGTTCTGGACGCAATGAGTACTGCTATGTTTGCAGATGCAATCACAACGAGGAGAACATAACCTGCTATGATCTAAACCTGTCAAAGTATGAACAAACTCTCTCTTGAACAATTACCTGTATCTCAATAAAAACACACTATTTGGAATAAAAAGTAAAACTGAGAAATATTTACTATTAGAATATTCAGTCTGGAATATATCAAAATGTACATTAGGGAATTGTTAATAATTATTATGCGATTGTGTATAGAAAATGGATTGATGATATTTTAGCACATATGCATATCTGAATAATATCCTTCGCGTTATTTTTCAACACTATTAGTATCGTGGAACTCTAAGTTGTGTCTGTGGAATAAAAAAAGTTACGCCAAAAGTTACCGATTAAAATAATATTTGTAATACTCTTGTTTTCAATTTTGATGATCATCATTCATAAAACTATATATTAAATGAATTAAATATATTTATGTTTATTTAAACTCATTAAATAGCAACAAATAATAATAATTTTCAGAAGTACGTTATAGTTATTCTGGTAATTAGTTTTCTTTGAGGAAAAGAAAATTAATATCAGTTTTCCTTATTAAAATTGGGAAGAAACCAAAAAAAATATTTTAAAATGACTTGAATTAATTTGAACATGACTTGAATTCATTTGAACAAGACAAAATATAAAAAACTGGAATAATTCTTTCCCAAATAAAAATATTAATTTTAATAGTACACAAAAATATAATTTTCCGTTTCAATTAGCACAAAAAATATATTTATTATTAATTATACTCTAAATTAAAATCATTTGAGTTAAAATTGAATAAATCAATTCGTGTCCTAAATAAATAAAAAGACAGTTAATGCCATTTTCTTCCCTAATTTTCAAAAGGTCTGACTTCATCCGCCATCTTGACTTGATCTGCGCAGCTGATTTCAGCGAATCTGTAATCAAGCAAGTAGAACCTGCGGTGAAGAAGGTAACAGCATTTGAAGTTACAAACACCAACCACCTCTCTGCCCTTATCAAAGTAATAAACTGTAGTCAGCAATCTATTGCCTACTACAGTGGAGTTGATGGGGATGAGAGGAAGAGTGGGGAGGAGGCTGGGAAAACCAAAATATTTGAGATAGTGCTTTGGGACAGCTGTCGTAACTTCCAACCTTTGAGTGATGGTATCTTCCAAGACCTGCAATCAGTGAGGTAAATTAGTGACTTGATATGTGACAACAGACACACTAAAGTCTCTATCTACTAGTGTACATTAATGAAATGGTATTAGTTTGTCAGAATATAGCAAGTGCATGGAAATTAATTACATTCTCTCCACAAAAATTGTATATAAACTTCATCTTAATTTTGATTAACTTTCATGTATCAGAAATATGTCAATTGAAATATTAAAATCAACAAACTAAAAATAGAGAATATATTGAATTTATTAAATTACTCACAATTAAGAAACTATGAATAGCAAAGTCATTCCATATTCATTGACTATTTTACATTAACATTAATTTAGTTATTTTTCTGACTGTTAGGTTAAAAGAATTCCTATAAAATATTTCCAGTTTTGTAAAAACTTAAATACTAAAAACATTTCACTTCTAAACAAGTAAATTCTCTCCAAAAAACGTTCGACTTTTCACTCATTTGAAGCAAATCTTTTGATTTTTTTTTAATTCATTCATTCATCTTTAATTAAATTCAGTAATATATTTAATTCATTTCTATTAATGGAATCAATTGATGAAAGCCCGTATTAATAATTATTTAAATTTGTATAGGGTTGAATAGTTGATGAGTTGAGCGCACAAAATAGGGTGTTGACTTCAAGTCATAATGCAAAGGTCCCCTTTCCTTTTGGCAGGCTTGTTCCTTAGGATCATATAAAACATTTTATCCAACGACACAAGTGAGATCACTTTTTGTATTCGAAATAGTGCTCGAACAACTCGTATCCGGACAACTCGTACCCGGACAACTGGTATACAGGACAACTCGTACCCGGACAACTGGTACCCGATTTCAATAATTTCGTGTTAAATGTACCTAAATAGGTTAATTTAACATTGTTGGTATTATGTTTCAATATATGTCATGAAATAGAAGACTCTTGAAGTGAGATCATGCGAATTTTGTAAGGTTGTCTGTAATTTAGTCTCTATAAAACTTTTAATTTTATCTTTAGATGTGCTAGGTTACTTAAAATTTAACTTTGCTAACTTAAGTATATTAAAAGAGGTTAATTTAATTAAATTAGCACTGTTGGTTCAAATATATTTTTCGTGTATTATGTTTGAAAATATATATCATGAAATGGAAGACTCTTGAAGTGAGATCATATGAATTTTGTAATGTAGTCTATATTGTAGTCTCTATAAAAGTTGCTATTTTATCCTCATTTGAATTGTCAGTTTATGTATGTTTCATTGCAATAAAAAAATTGGTTATTTTATTATGCCTTTAATTTTTATTACAATTATGTACATTTAACAAAATTTTGAAAATCGAACTTGTATTTTATGTATAATAATCGGGTACCAGTTGTCCGGGTACGAGTTGTCCTGTATACCAGTTGTCCTGTATATCAGTTGTCCGGGTACGAGTTGTCCGGGTACCAGTTGTCCTAGAGCCATTCGAAATATATGCATGTTTCAAATTGGCTGCGGGCCATACACTAGAACCCATATCTTTGCTTCTAGGAGAGCTGTAATGGCAAAATTATTTTCAAATGATACATTTTTGGGGCTGACCGGACAACTAGCCGTCGGACAATTCGCCGTGAGGACAACTCGCCGCTAGGACAATTCGCCGTCAGAACAACTCGCCGAGTGATGTTTGCTAAAAATAATTAGAATAAAGTTCAGTGCACTTTCTCCCACTTGTGTGAATATGGTCAGTCTTTTTCTGTAGATATAATGCAGTGAAGTTCCACCTGAAAATAAAAATTAAATGTTCAAACAAAGTTAACTTCATTTCATATAATTTAAAGACATTTACGGCATCAAACATTAAATTTCATGACTCAGGCAACTTAATTAATTTAAAAGAAATTGAAAACAAATGAATTATTTCACTATTTGTTAAAGAAGTTTTTAAAATATCCCATATTCTGCAGAGGACTAAGAGGAAATATAAGTTATATAACTATCTCAATTGTGACAATTTCCCCAACTAATAGAGTATGAGAATCCTAGCCAAGTAATTGCCAATAATTTGGTTAGGATAAATAAATCTGGAGAGCTACTCTGCATCAGCATCAGTGTGATATTTAACTATTATCATTGATTTTTGATTTTGGGAGCTGATGATTCCAATATTAATCATATAAACACAAAAAAAGTAATCTCTGCTATTGTGAACACTTTACCAGTTTCAACAGATTGGCTTAGAAATTCCTAAGAATAAGGTATTTCCAAATTTTCAAATATAAATTAGATCTTATCAAATCATTAATAGCCTTATAAGTAGCTATTAGGTAGAAGTTTAGGAGCAATAGATAACTTAATTTATATTGATTCAATAGTAAATAGTTTTTTTTCCTTTGTACACATATCCACCCATTTTTAATTCAAAATTTTATTTTATATAGGTAACTTGGGAGCTAAAATAATGAAATTTCAGATTTTTTAAATTATCACCAAGTTTAGAAATCTATTACCCTGCTCTGAATAATGTGACCATATGACTTTTGGTGATTTAAATTTGTGATAGTTACCTACTCTCAGATGAAAATTCAAAAATTATCACTGATTATCTCTCTGAAATTTTGAGTATATAAAAATTCCTTCAGCTAAATTAATGGTAACATAGGATTCAATTAAAGATATTCTTCAATGGTTCTAAAATATCCCTAAGATATTGTTTAGGTTCACCTCAGAAACTCTGAAAAATGTTCCATATTTTGCAGACTGGCACTTTGAAACACTGGAGCCACAATCTTAACTGAACTCTAGTTAGCCTAAGTTAGGTAGTTAACAAACTTTAATTCATTACATACAATATATTGAATAATTGATAGTACTACTAGTTAAGGTAAACATTATAATAAGAACAAATAGCGATTAGGTATAGGTAGCTTAGGTTAGGTAAATAAACAATAAGAGTAGGTAGGGCTGGGATAAAAAACTACCTACCTAACTTATTTCAGGCGCAGTGAGATAGATTTTAAGTTAAGTTGTAACTTACGTTAGCCTAGTTCATTACTAAAGGGTAATGAAAAGAAGAAGTCACCTATGAAATAGCATTTCATATGTAAATAGGTAGCAGGACACTGTGAACCTATGAATTCCTAGTTACCAGTATTAACATTTATAATTAAAGGAAAAATGGTGACCAAGTTCTAAAAACTATGCTTTGGCAACTAATAATTCAGTATAATTATATAAATAAATGAAAATATCTAATTTATATACGAAAGGATTCATAACTGAGCAACTAACTGAGAACCTACCTTGATCACTTCAACGAACTTAATGATATGACGCTCACTTCAGAAAAGCCCGCGAAAATTTCAAAGTAATATTTCGATTTGAGACAATAACAGAACAGATTTGTAACAAAGAAATATTCGACTCATCAGTGAAAAGCTTTAAGAGAAATAAATAAAAGATTAATAGGAAAGAAATATGCATCAAAGTGCATCCAAAGAAAGCTACTTTCTTTAATCTAAAGCTCTAGTAACACTTTCAACCAAAGAAAATAAATTAAAGAAGATAGTTTTTCTTTAAAATATGCTTCGATTTCTCTGTGTGCACTTTTGTTCAAATTTTCTCTAAGTAATTAACTCAAGATTAAATTACTACCAATAGACTACCAAGTTATTATTTATAGCTTTATCTATCATATTTGGATGAACTGTTTGATTAATTGATACTATTGATAAATAATTAATTATTGATTAATAATTGACTATCTACTCCATCACTGTTGGTCCTGCTCCATACCTTCTACCTGCAATATGTACACTCTGCAGATTGTCTAATATTGCGCATTTTCAATGATCCTCAAACCGCGCAGCGTATTCTCGAGATTATGCAAATCAGCAAATGGCGCGGAACATAATTAATGGAGATTGCAATACAAGAAACTATATTAAAAGATGAAATCGAATGAGGGATTGCGTAATAGGTACTAATTAATATTATAAATAAAATAAAATTACAATATAAAACTATAAAAGTGAAAGAAAGCTAAAATTATAATTTTATTTTGATTAGTTATGAGTTAACTCTCATACACATATGTATACACAGTGTCAAGTGAGTGAAGTTAAGAGAAACACATTGTCAAGTGAGTGAAGTTAAGAGAAACACAATGTCAAGTGAGTGAAGATAAGAGAAACACATTGTCACGTGAGTGAAGTTAAGTGAAACACATTGTCAAGTGAGTGAAGTTAAGAGAAACACATTGTCAAGTGAGTGAAGTTAAGAGAAACACATTGTCAAGTGAGTGAAGTTAAGAGAAACACAATGTCAAGTGAGTGAAGATAAGAGAAACACATTGTCAAGTGAGTGAAGTTAGGTGAAACACATTGTCAAGTGAGTGAAGTTAAGAGAAACACATTGTCAAGTGAGTGAAGTTAAGAGAAACACATAGTCAAGTGAGTGAAGATAAGAGAAACACATTGTCAAGTGAGTGAAGTTAAGTGAAACACATTGTCACAGCTAAGAACTTCTACTGCACTTTCTGTGAAAAGGTTTGTAGCTAAGAACTTCTACTGCACTTTCTGTGAAAAGGTTTGTAGCTAAGAACTTCTACTGCACTTTTTGTGAAAAGGTTTGTAGCTAAGAACTTCTACTGCACTTTCTGTGAGAATGTTTGTAGCTAAGAACTTCTACAGCACTTTCTGTGAGAAGGTTTGTAGCTAAGAACTTCTACAGCACTTTCTGTGAAAAGATTTGTAGCTAAGAACTTCTACTGCACTTTCTGTGAAAAGGTTTGTAGCTAAGAACTTCTACTGCACTTTCTGTGAAAAGGTTTGTAGCTAAGAACTTCTACTGCACTTTCTGTGAAAAGGTTTGTAGCTAAGAACTTCTACTGCACTTTCTGTGAAAAGGTTTGTAGCTAAGAACTTCTACTGCACTTTCTGTGAAAAGGTTTGTAGCTAAGAACTTCTAGAAGTAAGTCATTTCTTAATTATCTGTTCAATTATTCAATCCCCTATTCCTTTCATCATTGTTTTTGAAAAATAATTATCTGAAGAAATATTTGAATAGTAAAATATAATTTAATTATTAGCTAACTAAAACCACATTTGAATTAAACCAGTACAAGTTTGATATTTGTAAATAAAATATGATGAAAATTAACATGGTATGCTCAGAATTAACTCTTCATAAGTAAAAATAAAGGATTCAATTTTTATTTTTAAATGAGGCCGGCATATTTTCTGGATTTAAAATTTCCGGGTTTTAGGTTTTAATTTACTGGCAACTCGGACTACTTTACATACTCGGACTAGAGGGATCAATGGGAGAGATGAGTAGAAGTGAAGGTAGGTTTGGTCATGCAGGTAGGGGAGTAGGTCAGAGGTGGAGAGGTCAGGGAGGTGGACCTAGTCAGTCGCAGAGAGGTGGTCAGTCGCAGAGAGGTGTACCTGGTCAGTCGCAACAGACTACCAGTGGAGTGGTGGGAGAGACCTACCAGCAGAGCAGTGGAGACGTCACACAGAGGGTTCAGGAGGGTGTTGTTAGCAACTGAAGGCAGCCAGGGGGAAAGAAAACTGTGAGTAATAAAAATAAAGGTGTGAATGATATAGACATATAGTGAGTGTGTTTTTGTTGAATGTGCAGGGGCTTACAGAGCATAAATGGAATGATTGGCAAGAGATGGTTGAGAGGATGAATAGTAAGATGAAGATTTCAATGTTTACTGAAACGCAGCATAAGGTAGAGAGAGTGTTTTTTGGTAAGGATTATAAGTATGAGGTTGGTATGAGGAATGAGCAAGACAAGAAGGGTGGTGGACTTATGATAGGATCGAGTGATGAAGTTAGTATTGTTAGGGTAGAGTGTGGTAATCCAGATGTTTTGTGTGTAGATATTGAAATGAGAAAGAAGAAGATGAGAGTGATACTCACTTACTAGGATGTTAGAGATAATGATAGGAATGAGAGGATAGTTGTGTGTATTAGGGGTATTGTGGAAGAATATGAAGGGAAGTTAATGGTTCTGGGTGATATGAATGCACATATAGGTTTTTTAGGTCAGCAAGAATTAAATAGGAATGGAGATAAGTTATTAAATTTGATGGATTTGTGTAGACTTGTTATGTTAAATTTGGATGAGGCATGTAGAGGTGAGTTTACTAGAGAAGAGGGTATGCACCAGTCTGTATTTGGTGCATGGAACTCCACCGACATGCCTTATATAGGAATAATTCCACCGAAAAAGTCACCATATTTTTGCCTATTCCACCGCCATGAGCAGGAAAATTAAGTTGCCCCACCGCCACTGTATGTTAAATTACAAAATTCCACCGACTAGTTAGGAAGAAATCTTTCAGGACAATTCAAACTAGTAATAAAAGTTCAAATCAGTGTAATTATTACTTATTACAGTTTAAATCGTAGTATTTTATTTAATTATCAAAATAGAGTACCTATTACTATCTAGCTGACTAAGTATACTGTAGTGTATAGGTACCTAATATCATTTGCCAGTTTGCCACCAAATTCTAAAATTCTTTTTCTTCTTATCATAAGAATCAGTAGAAAATCAGACAGACTGGTACTATAATATTTTGAGCTAAATGAAACATGAATAATATTGCAAGCTTGTTTTTTGTTTACCTTAATATTTTTCTGATAACATCTTCTACAGTTTTCATCATAGTATTTTATTTATTTAATGCAAGATAGTACCTAGGTATACAGTATGATAATATCAATTATCATACCTAGTTTGCTACCACATTTCCAGTAACCACTAGGTACCGTAAAACTATTCTTTTTCTCTTTTGAATCAAAAGAAAACCAGACCATTGAAGTCTCACAGAAACCCTGAATAGCATCTTTGGTTAAAGAAGTAAAAACAAAAGAAATAGGCTATCTAATAATTATTATTTTAATCATCAATGGCGTTCATTCGATACCAATTAAAGTAATAATAACTATGATATTGCTAGTTTCTTTCTTAGGAATGTATAAGACCGAAGATGTGAAACCGATTGATAATTCATAAGTTACCCTAGTACCTATGTACTATCAGAGAAAAGTGTATCCGTCAGATGATTTAGACGCGTATGAATAAACTAGTTCCAGCTGTAATGCGGTTTATGGTACGCTCCTCCCTAATTCATAATTTACCCCCGCAAATAAGCAATCTCTGTTCATGTTGACAAGCGGCGGGACATTTTGTCTCTAGCTGTAATGATGGAAGGTGATTAAATAATGTACTCCTCTATTTAAAAATTGTGTCTTTGGCAAGAATGAGTCATTTAGATATTAACTTAGGAGAATAGTTTTGAATTTTTTTGATAAATATTTTTCAATCTTTTTACCTCAGTACTCTACTTTTTCAAAGCTTATTAAATATTTACGTTGATTATCGAAATTTTTTAATTTAAATTTTTATTGCTGTGTTTATATAACTATCTATTTTTAGCTATGGTCTCAATTTTTAAACGAAATATTTTTAACACTGTGAAATATATTGAATGCTACTTTTTTGTATCTTCATCCTTGAAATTACGTTATGTAGTTAAATTTATAATATAAGTCTCATTAATTGAATATTTTAGGTCTCTTGAATATTTTAGAGGTGACGATATTGCACAATTTAAGTCTCTTTGATTAGGGTACTTTAAATATTTTATTGAGGTGAAGATGACCTCTATAATATTTAGAGTTCTTATCAATGAACTGAAATTTTTCGTTTATCTTCACCTCTATAAAATATTTAGTTTCAATTAGAGAGACTGAAATTTTGCGTTACCATCACATTTAGTTATTTTATAGAAGTAAATCGGTGACACACAGGTGAAGTTATACTAGGTGAAATCATAAAAGCAGAAATCATTAATTTTTTGCAAGACTTCGTCACAGCTTTTAGCAAAACGCGATAGCTATTTTCACCTCTATAAAATATTTAGAGTACTTATCAAAGAGACTAAAATTTTCTTTATTTTCACCTCTATAAAATATTTAGAGTACTTATCAAAGAGACAAAATATTTTATAGAGGTGAAAATAATGAACAAATTTTAGTCTCTTTGATAAGTACTCTTAAATATTTTATAGAGGTGAAGATAGCTATCGCGTTTGGCTAAAAGCTGTGACGAAGTCTTGCATAAAATTAATGATTTCTGCTTTTATGATTTCACCTAGGGTCACGCAGGTAAATTTTGGCCCTTTAATTAATTTTAATTGCGGCCCTCTCATGAGTCTCTAAAACATTCTGAACTGAAATTACATAAAAATGTTGCATAGTTACCAAAAGAAGCGCAGTGCATGCTATAATTTATTAATTCGATTTTTAACGAGTGTTTTGAAGTTATGATGTTTCTGTTGTTAGAGGCCGCAGTTAGTTAGTGTGCCGCAATTTACCAGCTTTACCCTATAACTTCACCTGTATGTCACAGATTTACTTGCCTTTAGATTTGAATGGAAGAGCATACACATTTCTTCCTATTTACTAGGCATATTTTTCATTTTTTATTTCTTTTTCAAAAGTTGAACAAGATTATATAATATTGGTTCTTGGAATAATTTCAAGTTTCCCATGTGGCCAGATATTCCAGAAGCAACATCTGTAATATAATGAAGTTTGAAATTTTATTAAAATTAAGACGCTAGGGGCTCTATCCTGAAACTGTTTGTGGTAAATGGAACAATTCTGCATTCATGTGGCATTCCTTGGGCTCCGAACTGTTGGAATGTTTATCTTATTTTTAACGCTACTTGCAGTTTTAGAGGACAACGCTAGGGTTATGCACTTTAACTACGAGGTCTTGTATTTTTAAGTTAGGTAGACTCGTAGCCGTAAGTAGGCTTCATTTACTATCATCCCTTCATTTTCCTCTTCCATCCGTTAATGCAGCCACCAATGATTGTGTCTTTTTTCGACACATTCCTTGGTAAGTGAATGTATTCACGGAATAGCTTTTCTGCATTCATGAGCATTGCCACCGACGATGGTAGGTGACTTTACTCATGGAGACAATTTCTGTTCTGACTGGTTCTTCCAGTCCCTTGTATTTAATTTCCTTTTGTCGTCAGCGATAGGGCCTTTGGTTTCGAAGCATATGTTACACCCCCTACTAAATAAATTACATTTACTCTCAAATTATGCGGATATAAGACTACAATGTAAAATATCTACCAATTTTCATATCAATATAATCTTGATAACCTATAGGTCCCAGGCTAACTTAAAAAAATAGTATTTTGCAGGTTTATCATCTCTAAATATGAATTCTAAAGGTCAAACAAACACCATAAGAGAAAAAACTATATTTCCAGAAGAGGCCAGATCATAGGGCTCTTTAAGGCAGGTAAAAGCCGAAAAGAAATTGCAAAAGAGCTGGGTTCTGAAAGATCTACTGTAGGCCTGTGGATCAAACGGTTTGTGCAATATTATTCAAAATATTATTTATTTATTTCCATACTTTTCAGTTTTGAGCTCTATAGTACCGAAATTGTCTTTTTAACTCACTTTCATTCATTTTATCCTATTTGTATTTTTAAAATAAATTTTCTGTTTAGCTGATACCTTCCAAATTTATAAAATATAGTTTAGTAACACCATTTTCTTCAGTAGTTATTAATTATTCTCTTCTTTCTATCGTTTACGGTTCAACCTCTCGCAAACGTTCATCAGCATAATGCACAACATAACAATATCTGTGCAAGTTGTTACTCTCTTTCTTTAATTAGTTCTATGCTAATATTGGAAACACCTGTTCACTTGATATAGTTAAATATATATGTGATTTACTTTCCTTTTTTTCATGAATCGAGTTTTTCATTCTTTTTATATTTTGACCTCGAAGGTGGATCATTTTCAACATACCAAATTTGCTTCGCATTCACGTTGTTCAGAATTTACAACCCCTCTTGTCTTCTATTTTGGTAGTTTTGAAACTCTTTTGACTAGAATTTTTAGGCATCAGATCGCACGATACTGACAAAATTTGGGTGTGAAGCAAATATTTATTTCAACTTTTTTTTTATCAAATCTTTGGATACATTCATTTCTTGTAGAACAGTAATCTCATTTTAAATACAATTATTTATTTGTAATTATCAAATTATTTTATTAAAGCATGAAATTAAAAAATAATTCTAATTTATCAGTTTTCTTGAATCAGTTTCCTTGAGTTTAATAGTTGCTTGTAACGTTTTTTTTAAATAAATATCGAAAGAGTATTTAAATTATTCAGTTTGTAATTATTTTCAGATTCACCAGTGCTCGTCTGCAGTGTCCTTCTCGCTAGTGTCCTTCTCGCCATTGATCTTCTCGCCAGTGATCTTCTCGCTAGTGATCTTCTCGCTAGTGATCTTCTCGCTAGTGATTTTCTATCTAGTGCAGTACTAATCAGTGTTGTTCTCATCACTATCAGTGTTGTTCTCATCACTCCCGGGAAGTCTAGTCTCATTCCCCGACATGCTTATTCCGCAATCATTCATAAATAGACTTAGCATCCTAACAATCTTTACGATTCCAGACACATCTATCATTTTAATCGCCATTAAATTTAGAATTCAAATTTCTTAACTCATACGTCTGCGATATCCATTTATTCATGCTTATTACTTCTTAATTTTCAACGACATTTCTCCGTGAGAAAGTGCATAAAATACCGAACTAATTTGTGTAGTTTTATTTATTGCTATGCGTTTGAAAAAACTTAATCGTGGGTAAATATAGAATTAATTGTATATTGTAGGTTCATGTTATTTATTCAACCCTATAAGCTTTTAAAAATTGTTCTAAGATTGATACTTCAAGTAAACTAGTACTAATTAGAAATCCCTTATTTTAGTAAGAATTGTATCTGGTAGTTTTTACTTTAGAAATTGCCTGCAAGTGTATTCATTCGTGTAGTAGTTTTTAAATTTACTTAATTAAATTGTTATTTTTAACTTTTGTAAAAAAACTATTTATATAAATATATAAATATAAAATGATTATCTGTTTTCTGTTTATCCTTTATTTGTCTTATTTTGAAAGTATAATATTAATATATATTTGATAGAGATAGAACTTCAAGTTTAAAGCCTTAGTTGACAGTTGTGATGAATCCCAGTTTCACTCTGATGTCACAAATTAAGCACCAAAACTGCAGTAGGTGGCTACAGTTAGTTCTCTTCTTGGAGAAACTTTCTTTTGGTTCATCTCGTAGAACTTTGTAACTTATTTTATTGTCAACGTTGGCGATGTGGCATTTATTGAGAAGAAAAATAATGAGCACTTCAGTTATTTTTAGTTCACGATATCACTGCTTGTTAATTGGTAGTGCATGCATTTAATATATAAAAATTTAAACTGTAAAGAATCCTTTCACTAGATTATATAAAATCCATCAAATTACTGCATTTAAAATCTAAACTAAATAGATTAAGCTACAACTTAGTCATAACTTTCTTTTATTCATTAGCCTAAAAGAATATTTAAATTAAAGAACTTTATTAAAAGATACAAAGTATCGGTATAGCCGTATAGGTAATTACTTATTTATAAGTTGATGAAAATAGAGAAAAACGCTTGTCAGCAACTTAATGATTGTTGTCATTAAATTGAGACGTAGGATAAATTATTATCATTTTAAAATCACAAATTTCAATAACTTCCACATTTCCGTCAATATATTGAATGAATTAAAAAAGATTATACACACAAAGGACTTTGAAAAAGAAGAGAAACTGGTTTTATCGACGAAATTAATCATCACTATTAATTTATTGAAATTCTGAATGCAGATAATCTTTGGATTATAACCGAGACAGGTTATAGCCCGTCCAGCAAATTATTTAAATGTGAAAAAAACGCGAAGCTATTAAAAATCATATCTTTAGACGATTAAATGCTCTTGTGTGAATGATTATAATATAAAATATTCGTGGAATAAGATTTGACAAAACTAAAAGTAAAACTATAGACATTTACTACAAAGATGAAAACGCGCATTATAGTTTTAATAATATAGCCTATAGGCGAACAAATAATTTAAAGGTGTAAAAGAAGCTAACTTATTTAAAATCATATCTGAAAAGGATTAGTCTAATGTTCTTGTGTGAATGGTTGTTATATATAATATATTTGGAATTAATGACATTTAACAAAGCTAAAGCTAGAAATCTACTTTTACCTGAAATTGGAATAGTTATTATTGTAGGGCTGGGACAATCTGCTCTAAAAACTATAGAACCCGAAAATATCATAGACGAAACTGAATGAAATGGTATCGAATACTATATACCGCTGGTGTAGAACCATACAATACTCTTTAATTCTCTCCGTCTATAAATTTTTTGTGATCTATAGTTTTTAGAGCATATTGTCCCAGCCCTGGAACTTATTAGTTTCAATATTAGAACGGAAATTGGTCGAAAGTAAATTGCATAAAAACATACAAGAGTAAATCATATGAAATATAAATCAAGGTTAATTGAATAGAAAATTTCAAAATTATAATTATTCATTTCAAATTATAAAAATTACATGTATTAATTACAAAACTAACATTACATGGATAATACAAATGAAACTATATGTTTATACTTTAATTCAAATAATATACAAAAATAATATCTAATAACTTGTCAAAAATCAGTATTAATCACCCCCCCCCCCCCCGTCCCTCCTCTAGATACATATATTGTCCCCCATTTCACCCAATTACCCCAATATTTTACCCCAGTAATAAGCTCCTCCTTAATGGGGGATTTTTGATCGCGGAGGAATACTCTTTAAAATGCCATATGCAAAAAATAAGAAAGGTCAAAATACTAAAATAGCATACTACAGCTGACGGATACACTTTTCTCTGATAGTACATTCCCTTCCCACGATTTAAATACGCTGTACATTAATAAACTTTATTAATGTACAGTGTAATTAAACCTTGGGAATAGCGTAAATCACTGGAAGTAGGTAGTTTGAATTATTGTACGGTTCCACATTTTCGATCACAGAAATATAAACCTATTTACCTACTTATTTTAACTCTTTATTTAGTATCATGGATAACAATTTAAATAGAAATTACATAATCATTATTAGGTAAGTAGGAAATTATAAAGTTATAAAACGTATGATTAAAATATTTAAATCAGAAGTTCACGTACCATCAAGTACATAAGTTAATAAACTAGAGTATTGGGTACCAGTCTACCTAGGGTAAGTTTCAAGTTATCAGACGTTTCCATATTTCCGACCACACAAATATTGTATAATTTACTAACTACTTTAACTGGTTATTTAATTATAGTAAGCCTACATTAAAATAACCATTTAAAGTGTTAGTTAAATTCATTAACTTTTTCTTATATCTGAGGTAAGTTCTAAGTTATCGTACGATAACACATTTTCGGCTCTAGAATAGAAATCCTATACATAGGGGAACTTGGTAAGTTATGAATTAGCGGTCAATTTCACATCTTCGGTCATATGTAAATGTAGATATGAGGAAACACAATAGGTAAAATAATAACTATTTTTTAAAATAGGCAGTGTTACCTATTGCGATATTAAACATGTAGGTAGATATAATAATTATTTATCAGACAAGTAACGAACTGGGCAATTGGGGTATGTGTAGGTGGGTCACTGGGTGGGGGATATGTGTTAGCATGCAATGATGGAATCTTAACATTTTATGTTACTTAAAACATGAATAATCTTCAAGCTTGTTTGGTATTTACAATAATCTTTTATTCTGATATTGTGCAGCCATCTAATTAAGAGGTACTACAGTTTCCATCGTATTATTTTATTTATTTAATGTAAGATAGTACCTAGGTAACTGATATCATTTGGCACCAAATTTTAATTTTTTTTAAGAAAACTGTAGAAACTCTTATCAGAAAAATATTAAGGAAAACAAAAAACAAGCTTGCAAAATTATTCATGTTTTAGTTAACTCGAAATATTATGGTACCTGTCTGTCAGATTTTCTACTGATTCTTAAGATCAGAAGAAAAAGAATTTTAAAATTTGTGGCAAATTATACCTATAGGTATAATATATCTAGGTAGTATCTAGTTGGTACAATATTACAGAAAGTATCTTATACTGCTCACTCTAATCTAAAAGGCCGCCATTATCTTAATAAAGGCCACCGTTATCTTAATAAAGGCCACCATTATCTTAATATAGGCCACCATAATATTAGATGTGGGTACTACCTATGTATTTATCAAAAGTTTAGTAATTTTACGGGGAGTACAATGTTGAGAGGAGGGCAGAGGGGGACTTTAAAATTGACTTTAAAATTGGTATGAAGGATAGTGAAGAGGTGATGCAGAAAAATATAGAGTACTATAGAGTTAAGGATGATATGAAAGAGAGATTTTTGCAAGGGATGGAAGATAGACTAACAAGAGTGAATGTGGGTGAACAGGACTGTGTGTATCATGAGGCTGTGACTGAAGTGTGTGAGGAAGTGTTGAAGAGAACCAGAGTGATTAGAGGTAACTTGAATGTGAATGAATGGGAAAGTGTATGGATGAATGAGGAGATAAGAAGAGAAGTAGGTGTGCGTAAGCAGTTGAACAGAGTTAGAAGGAATCTACAGGAAGGTGCAGAAAGGAATGAGGCATGGGTAAGATATAAAGAACAAAAGAGGAAAGTTGCAGATATGGTGAGAGAGAGTATAAGAGAGTATGAAAGAAGCAAGACGGATGAGATAAGAGGCAGTAGAGACTCTGGTAAGAAAATGTGGCACAACATTAGTGTACTGAGAGGAGTGAGAAAGAATGGTGATGTGAAAGTTTATGATGAAAGTGGGAATGAGATGAATGCGCAGGATTTGAAGAATAAGATGTGTAATTTTTGGAAACAAATTTACCAGATGCATGATAATGATGTGATAGAGGTATGGAATGACAGGACTAGAGAACAGTATGTGCAGGGTGACTATAGAGATGAAGATAGGGTAAATGTGGTGTATGAGAATGTTTTGGAGCATGGTAGGGGAGTGTTTAGAATGGTAGATATTAGAGTGAATGTGCCTTTGAATCTAATAGAACATTATAGTATGACGAGAGGAAGAGTAGGAGATGTAATTAGGAGAAGGATGGATGAAGTAGTGGTGAGCAGTTTGGATGTCAGGAAAGCGTTAAAGAGAATGAAAGTTGGAAAGCAGCCTGGAATAGATGGTATTAAACCAGAAGTGTATAAGTGGATGATAGAGAGTGAAAGATGTATGGATGAAATGTGTAGGTATTTTAATAGTGTGTTAGATAGTGGTGAGCCTGTGAGTGAATGGAGTGTGTCAAAGACCTGTATGATTCCGAAAGTGAATAAACCTAGTGTGAAAGACTTGAGACCAATTGCCTTGTTGAATGTTGAGTATAAGATTTTTATGAGTGTAATGAAAGAGAAGTTGATTGAGCATGTGAGAATGAATGGGCTGATGAATGAGTTGCAGATTGGTTTTACGAGTGGGAGAAGGATAGAAGATAATTTATTTATGCTGAGTTATGTGATAGAATCGTGTAGGTGGGATAAGAAGGAATTGATTGCTGTGTTTGTGGATTTTGCTAAGGCGTTTGATAGTATTAGGAGAGGAAGTCTGATTGAATGTATGAAAAAGTGTAAGTGTGATCCTAGAATGATTGATGTTTTTGCAAGAGTGTATGAGAATGATAGTACTGAGTTTAGTGTGAATGGAGAGAAAATGGGAAGAATGGATGTGTGGAATGGTATTAGGCAGGGGTGTACTTGCTCACCCCAGTTGTTTATAATGGCAGTGAATTAGATAATTAGTGGTTTGCAAAGGAGTGGTTTAGGTTTTAAGAACGAGTGTGTGTATGTGCCAGCTTTGTTCTTTGCGGATGATGGTGTGATTTTTGGGAACAGTGTGAGAGAGGTTGAAAGAATGATTGATGTGCTTGTGAGTAAGACTGCAGAGATTGGAATGACTAGTGACTATTAACAATAGAAAGATTGTTAATACGCTGAACTTGTATTTTTACTTACTCTTTCAATTTCTATAATTTGATAATCATTTAATCAGACATAATCTTTTTAATCTTGTACACTGTTCATTAGAAGGAAATGCTATTTAAATTTATGGTCATGTTATTCTCGCTAGGAACTCGAATATAATTATAAACGAATAGCTTTGATGTAAGCCGCTAATAGCTAATATAACTTGTAACTTCAGAACATAACTTTATAACTTGTAACCCAGAGCTATAACTTGTAACTCAGAATATAACTTTATAATTTGTACTAAGTTATATAACTTCATGAACTTTGTAAATCAGTTATACAACTTAGAATATTGAGTTCTTTTTCTATAGATAGAATTGAAATTAATACTTAATTAATTTAAAAAGAATTAAGTAAGTACTTCAATTATTCTAATTGAAATACTTAATTAATAGTTAGGAACTTGTAACATTTCTGATCATGTATAGGGTAAACAGGACTCTGAAATAGTATGCTTAAATTTGGATGTTTATTAGTAAATCAGGTTTCACTAAAATGAACTATTAGTAAATCTGATCGATCTATATGTTAATCGTATAGAAAGCCATTACCACTAGCGTGTTAAATTTGAATAATGCATTGTGTGTTATTTCTATCTGCAGTGAGTAGAAAAACATCTTTGAAAAGTACTATCAGTACCTTAACAGAAGTTTATTCACTCACTGGAAGGTTGGACTCTCCAGTTCATCCTTTAAATACCATTGGCACCTAACTAAAGTGTTCATAGTTCGCGATGGTCTCTTGAAGACTGGTTGGTCGGACCAAGTCCGGTCGGACTTGTCCATCCACGGGTTTCGTGAGTTGGCAACTCAAAACCTTGTTTATTTAAACCCTTAAGTTTACTCAACCGCTAGTTTATTTAAAACTTGTGTTGTGTTATTTAAAGACTTGTGCGTAAGTCTTAGAACTCTGTACTATTCGAACTTTAATATAAGTACACCCATTTAAAACTTCCTTGTGTTTAATTTACTTCCTAAAAACTTTTACCGTTTAGTCATTTGTCAGTTTAATAGAATTCAATCAATTACCTCCAAGTCTCTTCAAGTTAAGATAATACAAATAATTGTTAAAGAACCCGGAGACTTAATTTGCTATATGGGATAAGTTTATTAACAAGCCTCATCTACTTAGAAAATAGGTGATAATTTACTATCAATCCCATAGGAAAAGGGCAATTTAATATTGGCATCTTCAAACGGTCTTGAAGAAAAGAGGGAGGAAAAAAGAGGTTAGAATCTATTAACGAAAAGAACTGACTTAATATAAATGGTTTAACGATTTTTAGAGAAGTAAAAGGAAAGTTGGAAAGACAGTGTCAGTGATAAAGAGGGTACAAAATCAGAACTATGAAACCCTAGTGTTATACAGTGTTAATCACTAGGAGAGCATTGAATGAAATGCGAGTGAACTAGCCAATCACACTCCTTCCGATAAAAGGACATTACGGAAGCAACTCTACAATGCCGATGGGAGAACACACTCTTCCATCACATATGGGAGAACACACCCTTTCAACTCACATACGGAAGTCCTGCAGCACTTCATAAAAAAGGAAGGAAAAGCAACAGAAAAGATTCACATAACATGTGAAAGGATACTTTTCAAGTTAACAGCAGTTACAAGGTACTAACAGCGACAAAGTACTAACAGCGACAAAAATACATCGCGACAGAAACTCACTTTTACCTGGCGGTAATCACCCAAGGGATTACGAAGGAAAGGCAGTAAGAAGAGGACAAGAAACAGCGCAAGTAGAAAAAAGGAGAGCTACGAGGCAATACTTCATGAAATCTACAATCTAAACGGGAGAACAGAAGAATCGAATGACTCCAGAAAAAAGGAGAGCTATGAGGCAACCCTACATGAGATTTAGAATCTACTCTACCATCTGGTAAACAGGCAGCTAAACAACGAGAGGCAAATTAGGTGATGCTATTTAACTAATTAACCTAAAGTTAATATATTGTAATGAATTTTGTGTCTGGAATATAATAATGTCTACTTATATTTTTGTATTGTGAATTTTATATTGTTTTTATTAATCTTTACTAATTATTAATCTTTACAGTGTATATTGAAAGGTTTTGTTATATAAGGTAGTATGTAATAAAGAATGGCTTCACCAAAATACGACACAAATAGTTACAACCTGCCGCAAAGGTTCCTAGTAATATAAAGTGTAGTTATGACACTACATTCCTGGGGGAATGATAGATTTTTATCATAGTCTCAAATAGTGGAGTAAAAAGTAGTGTCAAAGACCAGTAGCCTCAAATAGCGCAGTTAGTAAAAAGCAAGATGATATGACAGTTTTAGTGAATGTGTATCATTTAAAGGTAATAAACTTTTAACAGATATAATTGAATCTGGGAATATATTAATTGCACAGAATATTTTAGATGTGTCGGGATAGTGAAAACTATTTACATTTTGATAGGCTAAAAATACCATGTAGAACGACATTCAAATCTAATTTATTTTGCATAATTATTCTATAAGTAAAATCATAGAAAACCAATGAAACGTATGTTTCAGAAAGTGAAAGTTGTATAAATGCGCGAAGATTGCAAATACTCGTGGAAAGCACATAATATAACAAAATAACTGTTGATGGCCTATAAAAGGCGAAGTATAATTATAATAAATAATTATAAAAGAATTCCGAAATTCGTATATAAGAGCTTTCGAAGAAACAAAGAGAGATAGTTCAAATGATGAGAACGAACTTGAGAATACTAGTTTAAAGTATTAAGTAAAAAACATTAGAACAATGTTTAAATGAGCTAATATAGTTGCAAATATATTAGTAGTAACCTGTGTACTCATAAATAGAGATACAGATGGAATATGTAACTGTATATTCACAGATAAGGAGAATAAAAATATTCCAAGTCGATGATAAATTAAATGGGTCTTATAACCTGTGAATTTGTCATGTAAATAACCAAAGGTGAATTTGGTAAAGTAACGATATACCTATTTTATATTAACGAGGTAATTTTCCATATTTTTAGTACTGGAATGGAAGTAATTAACCCATTCTCGTATTTCATTAATTTTGCATATTTTAATGAAATGATATTTATTGTTTGTGGCTTAAAAGCAATAACGTCGATAAAATTCTTTGGAAATTATAAATTACGCTGTTTTATTTAGTAGGTAATATCAAGAGAAAGTGATATCGAGAGAAGTTGATATCATAAGAAACGGTTATATCATATAGAAATATACCGAAAGTACAGTCACGGATGTGAATATCTGACTATAGGGTCAAAACATCCTTTAAGTCAGTGAAAGTCAAATGAGTTTCAGGTAAAACCGTAAATACCTAAGATACAACATTGAGTTGTCATATTATAAGATATAAAAAGGGTTTCATGTAAAACCGTAAATACCTAAGATACAACATTGAGTTGTGATATTATAAAATATAAAAAGGGTTTCAGGTAAAACCGCAAATACCTAAGATGTGCACGTATTGTACATATATGACGAAATCATACCTAATTTTCAGGGATGAAGTCAATAGATAATTATAATGTCAATTTATATTTATAAAAATAAACAAGGTTTCAGGTAAACCGGAAATACCTATGATATGCACGTAACGTACATATGTAACGAATCATACCTAATTTTCAGGGATGAAGTCAATTGATAATTATGATGTATTCCTATTCAAATAGTAATAATCGCAGTGTTTGAAAAAAGAACCTGTCAATCGTTTCAGTGATTAATGATAATCGAGTCAGATTAAGATATAACGTAAATATTAAACTCAGATGTATGACTCAGTATAAAAAGAGTGAAACATTTTAAAGGATTGACAAGGAATGATATAGATATATATATATCTTGAATATTTAAATGACTATTTTGAGATTAATATTGTATATTAAATATTTTTGAAGAGATTTAAAGTTACCTAGAGGTTAATACTGCTTAACCATAGTTAATGTAATATCGGGTAATATGTGGTAACTAGAGGGGAAAAGTAGGTTTGATACTAAATAATCAATATGTGATCTGGTTTCAAACTATATTCCTGTAATAATTAAAAGTAAGAAATAATTGATTTGATTAAAGGTTATTGTTTAACGTAATTAAATAATTATATGCTTTAACGTAAAATCTCCAGCAACTCAATAATAAAAGAAACATCGATATAAGAAAGATTCAATGCAGTTTACGTATATTGAATGTATATTGAGTATAAATAATTATCCGTTAAATAAGAAGTTGTTGTAATTATTCCAGTGACGAATAATAACTTAAAATAATCACATAGGTGATTAGTTCATATGAACGAAATAATCGTATAAAAAACGATATGAATTCAGACAATTGTATTTGTCAGACGATAATTCTGAGAAAGAAAATACTATAAGAGCAAAGATTTGCTGAATTTTATAATTAAATTGTAAGACTTGATTTGAATAGTGAATTAAATGCAAGCAATCGAACATAAATGTATAAGAGATAAAACAATTATCTTAAGACTCTTTTTCTATTAATAAAGTATAAAATATAGCAAACGTTATATATATATATAAATATAACTTAACGTAAAAATAACTTAACGTAAAAATAACTTAACGTAAAAATAACTTAACGTAAAAATATAACGCAACTTGATTTTATAATAGTTGACTAGTAAAAAGTCAAGACTAAACGTAATCTTGAAGGAAGCGATGTAAGTTCTCAAGTGGGAAGTTATTGTCAACAAAGCTATTAAAATTAGTCACGCATTCAGGTAGTACAGTCAGTAACACTATAGTTGACGATAGCAAGGATATGATATGAATAAAATAATGAGTATTAAATGGGAAATAAAAGATCTAGGAATTAATGTGATTATTCCAGTAGGTTACCCAGAAGTAATAATTAATTATTTAATTAATTATTTGATAAATAAATGAGTTTGAAAGAGACCTCTTGATGATTTCTTTTAATGATAACTGTAATGTTTGGTAAATAAATGAGTTACAGGTTCTTCGTCGAAATAAAATCATGGAATTAATGTCATGAAATAAGTGTAATATCATAATTTAATAATATGATAAATTTGAGGAACTGAAGTAATATAAGTTATTACTTGTGTGGGAATTAGAACCTGAAAGAACAATGTATGAATAAGAATTAATAGTTATTTATAATTAAATGACATGCAGTAAATCAATCTACTGTTCTCTATGAACTGTATTGTAATACAATCCAAGATGTAGCAGGAAATAATATTTGAAACACCATAACAAATGGAGAGTTTAACGAATGATTTGAATGATAACAAGATACGAAGCAAATGTTTCAATTAATATTATTTCACATTTAATTTGAATTCTTTTATTTATAATAGAAGTGTAATATTTTATGTTGAATTTTTGAATTTCAAGATGATAAATAAAAATGTTTGTACTTGTTAATTAGAATAAAGATACTGAATTCTTGATATATAAATTTAGGAATGAATTCTAAATAAATAGTCGAATATTATTGAATGTATAATGAATAATGAAAACAAACAATATAATATTCATGTACTTAAATTCTAATGTTTATGTACAATGATATATAAAATAATTGCTGAAAAAGATAGTTCGTTAAAACTTTTATATATGATAATATATAAATATATAACCATTCTGTTATGAAGGAAATGTTTGAATCAATCTTAAGGGGAACATTCTATTTATTCCTCTCAGAATGAAGAATAAAATAGACCCTAAAGAATTTCCAAACATAAGTTAGGCGAACATTCTATTTATTCCTCTCAGAATGAAGAATAAAGTAGACCCTAAAGAATTTCCAAACATAAGTTAGGCGAACATTCTATTTATTCCTCTCAGAATGAAGAATAAAATAGACCCTAAAGAATTTCCAAACATAAGTTAGGCGAACATTCTATTTATTCCTCTCAGAACGAAGAATAATATAGACTCTAAAGAATTTCAGAATAATCTCAGGGGAACATTCTATTTATTCCTCTCAGAGTGAAGAATAAAATTAGACCCCAAAAAGATTACAATAATGAATTGAAGTGTAATTAAGTGTGATTATACATGGAATTGTGAGATAAATATATTAGAAAGTTATAAATCAAGATGTATAATAATTTATATGTTGATATTTGAAAAAAGGGGATATTCCTAATGCATAAAGAATATTCATTCTAAACTGTAAGGGTAAATATTACTAAGAGAAAACAGTAATTGCAGGTTCAAAGGTCAACCAGAGTACAGTAAATACCCTGAAAAGAAAATCTTCTTCTAAAGAAAAATTTCAAGGGGGAACCGTAATATTTCCAGATTTATAAAAGAATGAATGTAGTTGATTTAACATGAGTATAAAAAGGATTAAAATTAAATCGTAAATAATAAAAACGATCGAATAGAACGGATTTATTTCATAAAAATAAATGTAACGAGAATTGCAAAATACGTTCATGGTACGTAAATGAATTTATTAATTAAACTCAGTATAGCAGTTTAAATGTAATTGAAAAGTTTGAGTTTAAAAGGGACAGTTAAATAATTTAATAAATAATGTATGGATTCAATATAAAGAAAACTGTTGAAAAGTTTAATGATACTGAAATAAGAGTAAAAGGCTCTTTAATGATAAATGGGAATTACGAAAATATTTTTGAGAATTGAGTTTAATGATAGCAAGAATCTTGATGATATTTAAATCATTACTTGAAAAAGTAAATGAATACATTAAACTTGAGTTAAAGCAAATGAAAAAAAAAATAATGAAATTTAATTCTGTTCAAGAATTTATGATTATAAAAGGAACATAACGAAATATAATGAATAGCTTAAAAACGACATAGTTTGTTTTCAATTAATTTCTTTCAATGGTTAGATCAATAACATTAACTCTTAAGGGTAACTACAATATACACTGATGTTTAAAGAAATGTAAATTATATATATAATGCATTGATGTTTAGTGAAACATAAAATATATATAAATAACTGTGTGTTTGTAAGTTAAGAGTAATTAAGAAAATTATGTTGACTAACACTTATAATTATTGATGAAATGTAATGTAATGGTAGATAAATAATCTATGTAAGATGTAAGTTTCTTGTATAAGCTAGTAAAGTTCACCTGTAATTGCAGAAACACACGTAAAGGAGGCTAACCAAAAGCAATGAACCCCATCCATCTGACGATCTGACGTTATGGGCAAGACATCGGTTGAAGGTGAATTACTTAATTTTACTATGAATTTATCACTATAAGTGAAAATCTTGTAAAATAACGTAACAATAAAAAGAAACATAACAGTTTTGATTGTGTCCAAGATTTTCATGAACCTAGTTTTAAGTGAAAAATATGTTATATATATAAGTAACCCCTTCTTTACAGTTTTATAATAATAGGAATATGTATTGTAAACTGAATGAGGTATATTTTGAAATAAATGTTATGTGAGATATATATTATCAAACTATAATATTACTTGAAGGATTATAACAATACTATAATATTAAAGAATTTTGTAGAATCATTGTACAAAATTTTGGAAATAATTAAAACAATCATGTTTTAGCAATGTAAAATAAGTAATACTATCCTTCAACTGTAAGTCTAAAAAGTAATAGTTAGGTAAAAATATAATCCTAATTATACTTAAATTAATGCTGATTTATTTTTATTCCCAAAACTTGAAAAACATCTCTCGAGAAACTGGAGCAGAGCAATAACAAACCAGATGTTGGAACAATCCAACACCAGTAACTTGTTGATCCGAAAAGGATAAGCCGAGCTACGCCTGGTGACGAGAAGGCTGAGCAGTGGAGCATACTTGGTGACGACTTCACAGTCATATTTGGTGACGACATCACAGTCATATTTGGTGACGACTTCACAGTCATACTGGATGATGACTTCACAGTCATACTTGATGATGACTTCACAGTCATACTTGGTGACGACTTCGCAGTCATACTTGGTGACGTCACAAACCAATGCCCGGTAACCTGAGGGAACCATTCATTCTGAAGGAGGAGAATGAACATGGGGGTTTCAACTCTCATGTACCTACTTTGAGAAGTCTTCTCTGATGGTACCGACACATTTAGATCATTTCACCTTGATCTTATTATTCTAAATTTTGGATTATTACTTTAGTCCAATTAACTTAGATTTCTATACTTTGAATTTACTTTAAAGAAAGATTAAATATTAATTGCTTATTGAAACATTCAGGTTATGAGCATTTAATCATTGATGTTTATTTTGAAAATTAATTCTTTAAAGGATTACTTAAGATTTCATTTGATAGTTTACAGATTTCGAAGTTGAACATTTGATTTAAAGTAACTTTAATTTCATTGAATATTTTAAACGAAATCTGAATATGTTTATTCAATACGAATAAAAATAAGTTATGTAAAGCTAACAATAGTATAGATGAATACTAACCAATAATATAGCTCATATGATATTACATAACATATATAACCATAGTTTAAGAAGAGAGAAGTTTAAGATAAGTAATAACGAATTTAGTTATACTCATATATTTTGAAATGAATATTTTGGAATTAGAATAAACCATAATGAAGTTTCGATTTTGATGTAAGATTATATTCATTTGAGATATAAAAGTTAATTAAGTTCTATTGACTATAGATTATATTCATTTGAGATGTAAAAGTTAACTAAGTTCTATTGATTATAGATTATATTCATTGGAAATATGAAAAGTAATTAATCTCTATTGATTTTGACATTAATTTCATTTGAAAATTACTTAACTTTATTTCCGACGTTTCAAATTACGTTGCTTGAAGTAGAAGTTATAATAATAGTAGATATATTATAATCGTATGCTTAGATTTTATTGATGATCTTATTTGTAAGCATTATAATTTTGGTTCTTGAATGAAAGTAAGATGTTTATAGTTGGACTATATTGCAGTAAAGTATTAAACGAACTTTATATTTTGAAGAAAAACTTTAAGGGTGTTTTCAATGACTAGACATTCACCTGGATACTATTTCCATTTAAGTGTTTAAGAAATGAGAACATACATATTTAATTTTTAGAAAGGTAATGGTTACTTTTATTTAAAAAAATTAAAATATAAATTTAGCAGTTATAGATTGAAGTTTTATGATTGTTCAACTTGAATTTGAGATTTATAATTTGATATTTCATGTTTTGAATTTTAGAACTAATTGAAATGGGATTTAAGGTTCAATTTTGAATGAAGGTTAGATATTTGAATATCTTTATTAGTTAAATAAATCCCATAAAATGAAAATATATTTTTGATGTATGTTTCTGAATATGAGTAGAATAACTTATAAATTTTCAATCTATTTTGATTTAATATCGTGACCAGAGGTAGAATTCATGATTACTTATAGGATATGAATTGTCTTGTCATCATACTTTTGTACACCCAATTTTTATGATGAAAAGACTGATCTATTTAGCAGATCAAATTTTAATCTGAAATTCATAATACATGAATCAAGAGATTAAATTTCTTTTGTTTTAATAGATATAATATGTGTTTCGGACTTAGAAATTTTAAGAAATTTCATAGGATGTTTTCCGAGTGTTGTTCGAAATTTGTTAGGATATTTTTCGATTGGATTTCGATAATATGGGTTTAGAAATTGAAATTCAACCGACAAGTCGGTTGAAACACGAAGGGGGGAGTGATATTAACAATAGAAAGATTGTTAATACGCTGAACTTGTATTTTTACTTAATCTTTCAATTTCTATTTTGATAATCATTTAATCAGACATAATCTTTTTAATCTTGTACACTGTTCATTAGAAGGAAATGCTATTTAAATTTATGGTCATGTTATTCTCGCTAGGAGCTCGAATATAATTATAAACGAATAGCTTTGATGTAAGCCGCTAATAGCTAATATAACTTGTAACTTCAGAACATAACTTTATAACTTGTAACCCAGAGCTATAACTTGTAACTCAGAATATAACTTTATAATTTGTACTAAGTTATATAACTTCATGAACTTTGTAAATCAGTTATACAACTTAGAATATTGAGTTCTTTTTCTATAGATAGAATTGAAATTAATACTTAATTAATTTAAAAAGAATTAAGTAAGTACTTCAATTATTCTGATTGAAATACTTAATTAATAGTTAGGAACTTGTAACATTTCTGATCATGTATAGGTTAAACAGGACTCTGAAATAGTATGCTTAAATTTGGATGTTTATTAGTAAATCAGGTTTCACTAAAATGAACTATTAGTAAATCTGATCGATCTATATGTTAATCGTATAGAAAGCCATTACCACTAGCGTGTTAAATTTGAATAATGCATTGTGTGTTATTTCTATCTGCAGTGAGTAGAAAAACATCTTTGAAAAATACTATCAGTACCTTAACAGAAGTTTATTCACTCACTGGAAGGTTGGACTCTCCAGTTCATCCTTTAAATACCATTGGCACCTAACTAAAGTGTTCATAGTTCGCGATGGTCTCTTGAAGACTGGTTGGTCGGACCAAGTCCGGTCGGACTTGTCCATCCACGGGTTTCGTGAGTTGGCAACTCAAACCCTTGTTTATTTAAACCCTTAAGTTTACTCAACCGCTAGTTTATTTAAAACTTGTGTTGTGTTATTTAAAGACTTGTGCGTAAGTCTTAGAACTCTGTACTATTCGAACTTTAATATAAGTACACCCATTTAAAACTTCCTTGTGTTTAATTTACTTCCTAAAAACTTTTACCGTTTAGTCATTTGTCAGTTTAATAGAATTCAATCAATTACCTCCAAGTCTCTTCAAGTTAAGATAATACAAATAATTGTTAAAGAACCCGGAGACTTAATTTGCTCTATGGGATAAGTTTATTAACAAGCCTCATCTACTTAGAAAATAGGTGATAATTAACTATCAATCCCATAGGAAAAGGGCAATTTAATAGTGACGAAGTTGATTTTTCCATTTTTTGCTATATATAATATATATATATATCTCAACCGTAATAAATGTAGGTACTTCGAATTTAAAAAAAAAAACGGTTAACGCTGTAAATTTTATTGACCATTTTTACATACTGTAGGAATTTTTTCAATTCAATTATTGCAAATATTATTTTTGAATTATATCCCTAGCTATATCTATGATCAAATATAACTTAAAATCCGAATAATTCAATAACCTGATCGAATTTCGTAGAACAAATTAATAGCGTTCCGTAAAAACAATTAGGCCGGATGTTTTAGAAAATTTTAGCGCATTGTGTTGGATAGTCTCTAAAAATATCGTGGAAAGTATGTCGAATTATTTCCTAAATATCCTATTATAAATCAAGTGTTAATAATTCGAAAACAAATTTGAATTACGTAAAATCCTACTAACACGTGTTAAAATACAAGTACAATATCATGTCATATATACATTATAATATTCCTTGAAATAAATTTATAAATTAATTTGAGCTCAGAAAAGATCGATAATTTGCATGGGCACGATTGATCGAAAGAACAAATTACATGTACTTATATATAGTATAATGAACCTAAATGTGTGTATACAATTATAACTAGATTATGTGCACTCGATAGAGCGCATATACCTTCGCCACCGCTTTGACCCGTTCTCTTCCAAAATCTAATAATTAAACTGGTAACTGAATATTGACCAATCGTCCCGCCAAGTTGCATGCAATATATATATGGTTCAATACTTTTTGAGTTATTGAGTAATTATAAATGACCTTTGACCGGATCGCTGTCAAAATTCTACCAATAGTTCCTGGACATTGTCCAATCATCCCATCAAATTTCAGACAATTTAGTTGAACACTTTTTCGGCTAAGCGAATAACAAGATGATTTTAAAATGCCGTCTAATATAAAACCTTTCCGCATTCTGCAAAGGTACTAATTGCGAAATTAAACTAAATTTCATTCGTATTCAGATTTTTTTATATAGCTGTAAGCTGTGCTATATATTCTGTATTGACATATTTCTATTATGTTTCAGGAATTCAATATGTCTCTGCTAGGAGGTGGAGTCCTCCAGGCAGCCGTGAGGAGTTGTATGAACGGATTAATGACAACAGAGCTCCAAAAACTATTCAATTGGGGAGGAAAAACATCTCCAATGCACCCCGAGATTAGCAAAAGAGCATTTAAGAACACAGTTTTGTGTAATTTACTCACTGGTAAGTTGCTTCAAATCGGACTTTATTGTTGGCAAAATTTCTGTTCAGCTGCAAAAGGATAAATTTATGATAATAATACAGAATATTTTTCATTTAAAATGTGCATTGAAAGTAAAAATTATTTTTTGAATGTTTAGAATATTTAAGTTGGTAAAGCTAGCTATGTTGTGAATAATTATGACTAAAATAAGACATAAACCCCAGGTGATACTCCCCTGGGAGAGCTGCGATTATGGCAAATTTGTTAGGGGTCACAAAAAAATCACACGGTCAATGAAAATTTCGTGATTCAGTTACCTACCCTCAGAAGCAGTAGTTCTTAAGAGTAACTTTCTCTTACATCCATTGTTTCCAATAAATATGAAATTTTTAAATTCTACACGGTTAGTTTTTAGACTGTTTATGCAACTTCATCTCTATTTAAAGTGAATTAAAAAAAATTATGATTATATTATTGAAAAAATTGGTAAATATGATTAAAGACTATAGTTACATAGTCTAATTTATTTATGTTGATTGTTCAATCTATGACGCTATCGAAATTATTTGAAGATCGTGAGTTACTTTCATTAAACTATTTGTAAATATTAGTATACAGCTGGTATTTTAAGAGTATTAAATTAAAAGTACCCAGTACCTCTATCGTGCAGCTGTCTATGGTGAATGGTAGAAATTGGGGTCACAACTATACTGTTAACTTGGATTACATATTGTCGTTTTTATATCTTTACTTGTGAAATTTACTATCACCTCTTCATTTTCCTCTTTGAAATGCATCCTTCATAAGCTAAAGACGAAGTGAAATATAGTATCACTTACTTGATAAGAAAAATGTAAATTTAAATATACTAGTTTAATTTTTCTGATCTATATATAAATTTCTTTCAGATGCCCTCATGAAGAAGCCACACCTTCATGCAGACCAAAGAATGATTGGTAAGGTCTTGCTTAATTACCTAAAAAACGCCAGAGACAGGGGTACTCATAGGAAGAGGACGAGAGCTCGTGAACCACAGCAGCACCATGATCATCTACCTTCTAATGGAGTTCCCACTGAAGACAATAATGCCAGTAAATCCACTGGGCACGTGGAACCTGGTGGGTCTGGGTACCGGGCATCCTATGTATCTAGTGAAAACAGGGTTCTCCGTGGATCTGTAGCGTACCCAGTTCCCAGTGGGCCTACAGCGTACCCTGTACCCAGTGGGTCTAGTGGCTACAATCCACTAAATAGTTTCACCAGGTTAGTGTAAGATAGAGCTAGGTAAGTTAATTCCTTTTGTTAATTGCCATTTATATGTATCCAAACTTTTTGCATAATGAACCAATAGACAGACCAGTGGTCGGCAACCACCGGTCCGCGGGACAAATTGTTCCGGGCCGCGGTAGAATATTCAACAATTAATTTAAAAATATAAGGGTGATCTTATATGAATAAATGATATAAGTTGGTAGGCAAATTCAAATTTTCCGAGACAAAAGTATATGAAATTATCATATAATGTATTTAAATATATGTATAACAATCAGAGGTGTTTTCACCAAGAGATTGAGAGGCCTGTCTGTTGAATCCTGTTAAAAAGTACATCCTTACCCTACCCTTCGTGTCAAGTTAAAATCATGTTTTTACATGACTACTATTATCTCATTATAATTTTTTCGTACTCGAGTATTACTATCTCCTTTAGGATCATCTGTAGAATCTGCATCCCAATTATTTCACTCCTGTACAATCCACACCCCAATGATTTCACTCCTGTACAATCCACACCCCAATGATTTTATTTCTATTCAATCCACACCTCAATGATTTCACTCCTGTACAATCCGCACCCCAATGATTCTATTCCTGAACAATCCGCATCCCAATGATTTTACTTCTGTACAATCCGCACCCCAATGATTTCCCTCCTGTACAATCCGCACCCCAATGATTTCACACCTGTACAATCCACACCCCTATGATTTCACTCCTGTACAATCCGCACCCCAATGATTTCACTCCTGTACAATCCGCACCCCAATGATTTCCCTCCTGTACAATCCACACCCCAATGATTTCACACCTGTTGAATCTGCACCCCAAAATGGACTGGTGTGCAGATTCTACAGGTGATCCTTCTTTTTACCTGATTATGGTTTTTCCGTACCTGAGTAATGACATTATTTTTACCTGAATATTAGGTATTTATTGTACCAGATTGTTAATTTATAAGAAATGCATAGTTAAAGGAGTATATTGTATTAGCTCGTTTTTGGTATTATGAGAAAGAAGTTGCCTCTTATAGAAGCGAACGAATTTTTGGTCTACCCAATACTATTAGCTACATTCATTCTACCGCCTACCGGGCCACCAGAATATTTTTGAGCGTTTACCGGTCCGCGACGACAAAAAGGTTGCCGACCACTGGGCTAGAGGTTGCGTGAGAGTCCTGACGTCAGTGTAAACTTGCTCTGTATCTTATAACATGGAGTTGAGCTTTTATCTTACTCAAATGATTATTTGGTCAATAGCGACCACGTGGCACGTAGCTGTGATACGTGTTCCTCTGTTGTGACCATGATTTAATATATACAGGTATGCTCGCTAGAAAATCAAAAGGACAAATGCTCTGCGCATCGTGTTTGTGGATCCGTTACAGTTTGTTAACTTTTAGTCCGCTACTGTATATTGACTGTATCACAGATCATTGAATATAGGAAGATGTTTCACGGCTACGTGGACGGTAGTGGCCAAATAATGATTTAACTGAGAGCGTATCAGCCAATCAGATAGAGGGGTACCGTGATGTCACATATTACAAACAAACGAGTATGTGTAAACGATACATATATAATGGTCAGAGCTACATTTCTTTTTGCCACCAAGAAGAGGAAACCCAGGCAATTATGTAAATTTAAATTTTCAGGATAAAAAGGTTAATTAATGTTTAATATTTTAACGTATATTTATTATAAAATAGAAAACAAGAATCGAATTCAGAACTAAAATATTTCGAGCAAACTGAATAGTGACTGTTCAGTCTTAGGGTAAGTTCCGTATTACCGGTCAGTTCCACATCTTCAGTCATATTATAAAAAACTATATTTTAATAATTGTTTACTTTTTATATTATGACCGAAGATGTGGAACTGACAGGTAATTTGAAACTTACCCTAACGCCACTGTTCAAGTCTTTGTTCGTACCTGCCTGGCAAAGTGACGCTTGAGTAGTCTTTTACAAATAAATTAAATAATAATAATACTTCCGAAGCCGTATTTGGAATAAAACAGGTAAGGAGAAAAGCACATATATTTGAAGAATATACCCATCATTGTTAATTGAAGAAGTCCCAGCAAATATGTTACTTGAATCACAATCGTCAAATAGAACGCATTTGTGTGACTATTTTCCTCCACTACTAGACAGTCTGCCCCTTCTCTGATTACGGGGCTTTCGAATGACTGGAGATACTGTTTCAACTATATTGGTTGAAAGGTACTAGGACAGAGTATCGAAGGACAAAGTATCGAAAATTGAATCGAACTTATAATAATGGAGAATTGATCAAATGGAGAAATCTTTCTTTAAAAATAACATACATTACATTAGTTATATACATAACTTGAAGTACGAATTTTGTTCATTGACCAACAGTTGGGCCAAAGTCAATTGGGTCCCGACAATTGTACTCGCCGAAGACATTTGAGCCCGTGGCAATTGGGTCCCAATACAATTGATCCCAAGAAGTTTGGACCCATGGCCACTATTGATCACATTAATAAAAGGGTTACAGCAGACAATATGGAGAAGCTTTACTTTTTTATTAAAAAAGCGAATTATGTTGATACCATAGACTTATAAAAGCAGACTCGGGTTACAACCACAGTTCATAGAATACTATAGTTGTGACTATCCATGTTTTATATTACCCCCATGTTGCCTCGATGACGTATGCAAAGAGACGGGGTCAAATGGGGGTTTGCTGTTGTTAGCAGAAGACAGAATCTCAAAATTTTAGCGGCAAATCACGCAAAGTGTAAATTTATAACAGTTTTGGATCGAATGAGTAGCGTTAACTATCTAGTAGCTACTTCTTTATAATGCATTTACGTATAAAATAAAAATCAATTTCTTATAGTGAAATTCAATCAAGACGACAACACAATGCTATGAAAATCTTCAACATTTTAAAGAGTGGGCTGAAGTGAAGTAAAGTCACATTATATCACACTTCACAGGTAGGATAGGTATAGTAAAATTTATTTTATAAGTTTCATTTTATGAGTTACTATTTATCTCACACTTTAAAGATCTATAGTAAAGAAGGAGGTCTCTCCTGCAAAGAGAAGTCAATCTATCAATGTAGGTACTTGGGTAACTAGGTACTAACTAGGAATAACTCCCTAGCAATGGCCACTGTAGACCATCATGCCAGACTGCAGAATCTGGTAAAGTGTTTGCACAGAAATTCCCTCTTTTGCCAAAGATAGGAGAAAAAATTATAAATGAATCGTGATTCAGTGAATTTAGTTCTCTATGATATCTATTAGCTATATAATATCGCTAATACCTAGCTTAGTCCTTAGCCCAGCCAGGCCCGTGTATGATGTATTATGTATAAGAGTATGTCAGTTAAAGCCAATTAATTGGCTTAAATTTGAAATGGTCAAATCTCAGATGTGTCTAATTGGCTTTAAATTTTGAATTAATTCTTATGTTCCCATGTTAATTGAAATCTTCAAAAAATGAGCCAAATTGGCTTGGCTCAATTTTTTTTAGAAATTTTGGCTCAAAAATTGGCTTACAATTTTCCAGCCTCTGAAACATGGCAGCCGGCAGTCTATAAAAGATGAATGAGCCATGAAGAAGTGAAGTTTAACCGGCTACTGTTGAGGCCCCGAAATTAGTCTTCTGAATTATTCGGCGACAATTTTCCAATTAATTCGTATGTTTACATGTAATTATTGGAGTATTTTGAGATTTTGATTTTCGGCCATTTTTTGGAGAAATTTGAAAAACTTTGGAGACAAATTGCCCCAAAAATCAAAAAACCTGGAGGCTGATTGTATATGGTTATTCACCGTTATTAGTTTGCAGATTGGGCTTAGCCTCTTAGGCCCGGTAATGAAATATGTCCAAACTCGTCATTTTAATGGCGAGTTTAAGACAGTTATTTTGAGCCCTTCAATTGCACATGGCGAGAAACCACTCTGGAAACTACCTTACGCTTTACTGCGGATTATACAGTTCCCATTAATCTATTACTATATTTTAAGGTTTGCTAAACTCCAACAGCCAGTTTGTATTTGTCACTATTTGGTGCACTGAACTCCTCTGACTTTTTCAAAAATCTGAGAAATAGCTGTCAACATTTTTCATCAATTTGTCTAGTCCTCCAACATTTTTTCAGTTTCTCCTCCAAAAATTAATGGTAATATAGGAATTAATAGCTAAATATCCACCGACATTGCAGGATTTTTTTATTGGAGAAATTGAATATCTCCCGAGATATCATTGGAATTTCAATTTACCACCAAATACAATCAGGTCCAACAGAGTGATTAATCCATCAAAAAAGACCACTTTTTCTTGAGTGGGCGAGAAATATCTTATTTTCTTTTATGCTACAATGTTATTAATATTTTGGTCTTGGGAGAGAATTTATGATAATATGATCATTTTGGAGAGAAATTTGGTGATTTTTAGAGAGAGCTGGAGAGAAAAATGGAGAGTTCATGAGCCGTACTATTTTACTTGGCCGGGTCCAAACTTGCCATTTTAATGAGTTTAATGGCCAATTTATTAGATATTATTGGTAGATTTTGTTTTCCTTCAATTGCAGAGGGTTAAAAGTATCCAATTTTCTCCTATGCTGCTAAAAGCAATGTTAATTTGGTGCTACTGAAATAATTTCTGATTACTTTTGGTTTAATTTTCACTTTTCAAGTCAAGTGATTTGAACAATTAAGTTTGCATTAATAAGTTTAGATAATAGATATAATCAATTTAGATAGTGTTTCTTAGTGAATTCATACATTTTTGATTGAAGAAATTCCAATTCTAATTTTTTTCAAACCACCAGGAAGTGACACACTCGTCTGAAATGTATCAAGATGTGTACAATCAGCAACAACAATTTACATGGAGAACAAAACATTTGTTTTGGGTAGTTTCTGGTGGCAGTGATGTTGCCTATGGAATTCATGTGAGTTTATACTTCTAGTTGAGTGTCATAACCAAACTTCCATTGCTCAGTATAAATTTATTACTTATGTCAATGACTGTAAACTATATTTGCTTATTTCTTTCATTTGAATTATTTTTGGATTCAAAATTTTAAGTGTATTTATTATTTATTTAATTTAATTTAACATAAATGCTGTAGGTTTCATTTTGATATAACTTTTAGTCTTTTAATTTAAATGTTTGTTAGATATAATATCCCAAGCTAATGTGAATAAACAAATTTATTTATTTAAAAATGTGGTCAGGTGTGTGCTATGTGCAAGTAAATCGTGCAAAGAAGCAAGATCATAACTATGTGCTATGTCCATCCCTCTTTGCTGGAAACCACGATGAAGTGATAGTGAGTAATTCGTAATTTATACTAGATCTTGTTAATTTTTCATTGGATTGATAGATGAACATTGTATTTATTACGTATATTATTTACTTACAGAAAATCTTTATACAGTTGAACATCAAATAGACAAG
Source organism: Caprella mutica (assembly GCA_947561585.1). Taxonomy (NCBI): domain Eukaryota; kingdom Metazoa; phylum Arthropoda; class Malacostraca; order Amphipoda; family Caprellidae; genus Caprella; species Caprella mutica. The sequence goes on from CANNZV010000980.1 coordinate 200,870, forward strand.
GGAACCAAGAGAAAACAGCTTTCAAGACAAAATGTATATCAGAGAGAAGATGATGTATAGAAGAATGAACATTGATTGAAACTTCTGCACTATCGAATCAAGATAGCTGGTAACGGGTTTGACTAATCCAGATAAAGGCATACCAATAAAGGAAAGCAGTTATAGCTGTTATTTCAAGCAAATATTTTTCTTTCAATTAATTTTGATGTTGCTTTATCTAGAATAGGTTATTTTTCTTAACCAATTATTCTCTCTTTTTCTTGTGCATGCAGAGATCTAATTTAATTATAAGGTAATCCTGGTATCACTGTGGAGAACAATGCTTTTATGATGATGGAAATTAGACATAAATATAAGCTACTAATATAGTTCATTAAAACTAAAATCAACTATTAAATCAAAAATTTGAATTGATTTTTTCTATTTGTTCAATTTTAGATTTCCCAAAAGCAGCTGCAAAATGTCTCATGATTTTTTGTATCTTTTTATAAACTTATTCTACCATTGATTTATTTTAGAGTAGGATTCTTCAACCACAGGGTCTGAATTTTTTTTAAAGTTTTCTTCATTTACCATCACCTCTTCATTCTCCTCTTCCATCATTGAATACAATAATCAACTTCTTTCATGATTTTTCTCTCATTGTAGCTTTTTTCATATATGAACCATTTGTTGATAAATGGAGGTAGGTGCCTTTGTTCATGAAGTTATTTTCTTCTAAATCTCTATAGCAATCATCACGATAATCAGAACAGGGGCTCATTATCAGACAAGGGTTTTTTAATTAATTACACAGGGTAACAGTGATTTTGGTGCCGGGCATTTGAACATTGATTATAATGTAAAAAAAAGCTCCTGAATGCGATGGTACCATGAGTTTTTCTCCATCGGGTCTAATTTTTGAAATAAGTGAAAATTTCAGATTTTCCTATATTTTTCCGAAAAAACGGCCCTAAATCAGATTAAAATGAGATTTACACAGTCTATGACATCAAGATTGATCATTATGCCATTCCAAACATTTTTTAACATGGCAAAAAAAAATTGGACAGAATTATTTAATGCCGAAGTTGATTTTTCCACAAAATTTACCAAAACAAATCTTAAAATATTTTTTTCAAGCAAAAATATTTATTTTAACGAACATGTCTCTTTATTACAGATTAATTTAATCCTTACAGATAACAAAAAAAAATTATGTTTCAAGCCTAATTCTACTTAGTGACTAGCATTAATCAATAAACCTCCTAAGCATCAGTGCTGAAGTGATCATTCAGTGGGACGTGTGCGAGTGAGAAGTTCTCTCAGCTGCTCTGCTACCGTGGTAACGATTCATTTACAAGTTCTTACAAGATGGCACACTGTTCAAGAACATGTGTGAATGATCCGAATTTCTTCTGTTACATATGTGGCGAATATATTTTGAAAGAAAATAGGAAGACAACTACAGAGTTTGTATCAAATACATATTTTGCTTACTTCGGATTCAACATTTTGCACGATGAAAAATGGTGGATGCCTAGTATGGTGTGCAAAATGTGCACTGAACATTTGCGCCAATGGACCAATAAAACAAGAAAAAGCATGAGATTTGGTTTCCCCATGATCTGGAGAGAACCTAAAAATCATCATGATGATTGTTATTTCTGTTGTGTAAATGTGATGGGCATTGGATCAAAGAATAGAAAGAATCTCCAATATCCCAAGTTGAATGACCTAATAAGAGATCTCAACCTATCTAAAGAAAACTCTGAATTGCTTGCATCTAGGTTAAAAGAAAGGAACCTAGTTGGTTCAGATGTGAACATTACGTTTTATAGGAATAGACATGAAGAATTCCTGCCCTTCTTCTTCGGTGATGTGAGCGATGAACAAGGGGAGAGGTTTCATCAAGATATAAGTGAGATGGAAAGTCGCTACCAGGGTAGATGGGACCAAATAATGATGGCTGACTACTGTTGGTGTATGAAAAGGGACAATCCACTTGAAACTCATGCCAGAAAGAGCAAAAAACGCAAGTTCATCCCTGAGTAAGGTTCTTGAAAGATTAAAAAAAAAACAATTTCTTTGCAACAAATGATCAATTTTAGTTATGTATTTCTGCATAAAATAAACAAATACCTATTTTCATGGTTTCTATTCCCTTAATAACCCTTCAAGTATGTTAACGAATCCTTAAAAAAATATATTAAAAAAATTGGTCTTTGTGCGCATCATTTTCGACATGAAAACAGGATAAAAACTAAAAATATCCATATAAAAAAAACTAGACCCGATAGAGAAAAACTGATGGTGCCATCGCATTTAGGAGCTCATTTTACCTTATAATTGATCCTCAAATGCCCGGCACCAATCAACTTTTTTTATTCTGGTACCCTGTGTTATTGATGACCTCACACCAGCATTCTCTATTCTCCTAGGGCTTCATCTGGGTAGGTTTTCTTGTTCTAATTTAGTGCTTTATTTTACTATTTAAGTCCTTGTTTAGTTTGTCTTCAGTAAAATACCTCAACCTTTTACTCTTCTTACTGCCTTGCTATATACATGGGTAAGCAGACTGACTGTGTAGGTCTCCGCCTCTCATCCATGGGCCATGGCCATTCATGTGCTGGGTCGACACAGTTACCTATGGTAAGTGGCTCAGTAGTGTATGAGTAATATTAATATCACGGAGTAGCATAGTTTTCCGGGTTTTAGGGTTTAATTTGCTACATGGCAACTCGGCACCTACGTCACTCGGGCAACACAGTTTTGACCGTTATGCATGCACGTAGGCTTGTCACAACTATAGTATTCTATGAACTGTGGTTACAACCCGGAGAATAAAGATTTGCCTTTCTATAGAAGAACACTGCATACCTAATATTTAACTTTTACTTAATGCTTCATTAAGGTTTATTTCGTCGATATGAAGGCCATTCAGAAGAAATGGACAAAATCCTCTTTTCAAACCATGTGTGGAATATCTTCAACCGTGTCATGGGAGATCTGCCTCGTACCACCAACGTAATTAAAGAGTGGTACAGATAGAGCGATGCACAACACAACTCAATATTGTCACCCTAATATTTTTAATTTAGAGCAAGATTACGTTTGAAATAAATTTAAACGTACAAATACTGACAATCAAGATTGCACAAAAAAGTGAAGAATGCTTTAACAGTTTTTTTTTATGTACTCAATTATTTTGGGCCCAGAAATTATTGTCTTGGGGCCCAATTGTAGGTGGATCATGGCTTACTTAATATACACGGCCTGATTTGTTACATTTCTCGTCTTGAAATAAAAGGCAATACTTTATATTATATTTAATTAATAAGGTGTATTATTTATTGAAAGCTTTAGTTAGGGTATTAATTAATGCTTCAGTTAAGATATTAAAACACATAACTATTTATGTATATTTTAATAACTATATAATTTCCCAACCTAACTAAAGCATATAAACAAGAAATTGTTGAAGTTGAAACAGTAAGGTGTACATTTATTATAACTTAAAATTTAAAACATATATCATTTTTAGTTTCAAAAAGCAACTATTTATTTGTAATTTTTTTGAAGGCCGCTATTTTATTTTTCACAGCAGTTTTTGTAAGACTCTTCTTTTGGTTGTTGAAGAAATTATTATTTTATCCAATCGAGATGAATTAACTATTTGATGTGATTCAAAGAAAATTTTGGTCTTAACCAAAATCCTCAGAATTAACTCGTCAGCTTGTCTCTCGGGAACGGATGATGTCTAGATGAGAAAAACACATCTCCATATTCTTCAGAAGAAAAAGTCAAACCACCACGTTTGACGTGACAGGAAAAAAGTTTGAATTGCAGCTGATTCATTTCAAATAAAAGGTACTGCAGCTCAGTACGAGTAAATGCAGCATCTGCTTCTACTTCACAAACTCATCTAAGTCTGGATGGACACCGGAAGTGAGAATTGGAGAGGAGCTTTCTCAGAAGGGATGACAGCCAGAGCTTATTTGGGGTCACATATGAGAGAAGACTCACTTTCAGAAGACACCTTGAGGAGGTGACGGAGAAGATAAGGAGCAGTTAATTTATTGCAATTGCGTCTCGTAGGTTAGTAAAACCCGTGGCTAGTGAAATGGTTAGTGATGAGCCACGTGTTAGAAATGGTGTCAATGATGTGTTAGGGCTGGGTGGTTTGACGAGAAGAATGATTCTTCTACCGCCAGAGGAAATTGTAAGTAAACTTGATGACCAGTGCATCGTACCTCAGAATCTTCTGGCAACACTGTTACAGCTGAGTGGTAAATGTAATGACTGTGGTTCTGTTCTAGACCTTAGTGTTTCGAGCATAACTACAAGTTCTTCAGTTACTGTTCGTTGTACAAAGTGCGCTATAACGGTTTTGGATACAACTGCACCTAAGGTTAGTGTTTTTGCTGATTTACCTTGTAGATGGAGTCATAATTTTGTTGCACAGGTGTATACTACACTTACTAACGGTGTTAGTAAGTGTAGTATACGAAATTGTACGAAATCATACCAGAATTGCTCGCAGTTCTTGTATGATTCTATGATTAGGTTCTCTGATGAATTGTTTCCCTTGCTTGCGCCTGCTATTGCATTGGGTGGAAGACACGCCACTTTTTGGCATCACTTTTCCTTGCAATGGAAAACCTATATATACTCAGTGAGAATACTATTAAATTTAAATATGCTATTTAAAATCAAAACATTTAATATGATATTAAACTGATAATAAAATTATAAATGTATAAACAATATAATTATTTCTGTTCTGTACATGTTCATGGAGCCACTTTCCTTTTTGACTGCTTCTTCTAGTCCCTTGTATTTAATTTCCTTTTGACGTCAGCGATATGGCCTTTGGTTCCGAAGCAGACGTTATTTATATTTTAGTAGAGGTTTAACGTCTGCTTCGGAAGGCCATAAAGCGTGCCTCTGCCAGGCGGCTAACAGAGTCCTTCCGACCCCTGACAATTATGTTATCTTCTCAGTGTAGTTTTAGAAACGAGCGAGAGTACACGCGTATGCGTCGCTCAAGGAAGTTTCAGTACTGGAACTATAACAACGTCTCTCAGCTATATTATGTCTGTTTTTTGGTCCACTGCTATATACGTAGTAGTGACAAAGACAATATAAGATAGACGCTCAACTCCATGTTATAAAATATAGTGTGTTTGCACTGACGTCAGCACTCTGACCCAACTTCTAGCCAATCAGCGTTAAGGTATACCTACAACTTAGTGTAGTCTAAGACAATATCCTACCTATATATATTTATACTCGCTTGGTATACCTAGTTATGACTATTCTCCGAATAGAAGGTAGATTATATTCAAAATACTAAATTGAACCACATATGCGATCTTGTAAACTTAATTAATAATAAAGTAATTAGTTCTCTGATCCCTAATCAGTATAGAATATTTATATAAATATTTATTTATATCACGTGATAGCCCAGAGTACTGTGATTGGTTTGATGTGTGTGTCTGACTTGTGAATAACATACACTGAGTGCTTTGACGTTTTCTTTAGTGCTAATTTAATTAAGTGATCATATATGATCACTCGCCCGGTAAAGGGTTAATGATTTATGATTTTTTTTTCATTTCAATGACTATATAATACTATATTAGCTATTTTATTACATTTATTTATATAATTATGTTAAAACTTGAAAGTATGTTAAATATCTATCTTCGAGTTACTACTACTTCCATGCTACAAGTAAAACCTTTCTTGGATATGCCCCGGTGATTCTGTGTCCTCAGAATGTAAGTGACGAGGGGCTTGGCAAAGACAATATAAGATAGACGTTCAACTTGATAGGGCACATGCAAAAATATTAACAACCAATCAGAAGCGATCAGTAGCATACGTCACACCAAACAATAATAAACGTACGACCCCCCGCCCCCTTGAAATTCACAGAAGGATAATCTTTAGTTTTAACGTGTGAAGTCATTAGAAATATAAATATTCTCTACTGATTAGGGATCAGAGAACTAATTACTTTATTATTAATTAAGTTTACAAGATCGCATATCTGGTTCAATTTAGTATTTTGAATATAATCTACCTTCTATTCGGAGAATAGTCATAACTAGGTATACCAAGCGAGTATAAACCTATATAGGTAGGATATTGTCTTAAGGGGATGGTTTCCGGTATTTAGGATGTACCAATAATACTTGTCCGATTGAGCTGAGATTTTAACATAAGGTGTAAAGTGAAAAGAAATCATATGCCTCTTTTGAGATTTTTTCATTTTGGGGCCCCCCTCCCCCGTGGGGGTCGAAAAACCTTCTTTTTCGACCCCCCCCCCCCGGGAAACTATAGAACGGCTTGGGGGTTGGTGCTACAGAAAAATTTATTGAAGCTAATATGTTCTCTACTACTATCCTAAGGTCGTGGTGCAGCTTTTTTTTGAATTTCTATCTGAAAAAATTGTTATTTGAATTTAAAAAAAAAATTTAAGTTTATAGAAAAAGTTATAGGAAAAGGGCTTCACCACGACCTTAGGAATTTCGGTCTGAACATATTAGCTCTTATACATTTTTCTGTAGCACCAACCCCCAAAAAGTTCTATACTTTTGAACGTGGAGAATTTGAGAAAAAATGGTACTGAGATAATGGAGGAAGAAAAATATTTTTCAATAAATTTTTTAAATTTAAAAAAAACTATGCTTTTCGTCCCAGCCAAGAAGACTCATCAGGTCGCTTCGGGGGTCAACCCAGGCAGCGACGAAGCCTTCAACCATAAATGGGAGGCAAAAAAACAACACAGAAAGAACACAAAAACAACAAACGACCTCAAAACAACCTCAAAACTCTCCAGGGGCGTATGCTGGATCAGCGCGTTCGACACACGTACAAACGTACTAGGTGAATGGAATTTTTTAAGAGTTTTCTTTGGTAGATTTGCAGGGTAACTAAATTAAAAAAAAAAAACGAAAAAAATGGAAAATACCGGAAACCATTCCCTTAAGGGCCCCATACACGACACCAATTTCCAACTCCAACCCCGATCTACAGCCAGATCGTGGTTGGGGTTGGAGTTGCCGGTGTGCCCACACACGTTCCAATCGATTTGTCCAATCTTTCTCAGTTGAATCGCTTATCTGTGCTGTGAACAATGTCTGACCTCGACTCTGATGACCTGGCGAATGTTGCATTGTTATTAGAGGCAGATAGAAAACGTAAAAAACGATCTAAGTGGTGCAAGTCGTGGCTTCATAAGAGGGATAAGTTATCCCATAATGTTTTGCTGGAAGAACTGAGGTCAGAACCAAAGGATTACTTGAATTATTTAAGAATGGATGAACCCACTTTCCTAGAACTTTTATCCTTGGTCACACCAATCATTGCAAAACAAGATACCATGATGAGGACGGCTATTACACCACATGAACGTCTCACTTGTACTTTGCGATATCTAGCAACTGGAAGGTCATACGAAGACCTCAAGTTTTCTACCTTCATATCCCCCCAAGCACAACTGAAAAGATTTGGTCGTTTCTGCCCATACACCACTCCAACCCCAATCCCGACTTTAAGCTCCGCCCATAAAATATCAGAAAATTCTGATCAACTCCAACCACGATCTGCAAATCGTGATTGGATCGGGGTTGGTGGAGCCCATACACGGGCCAATCTGGTCGCGGTTGGAGTTGTAGATCGGTGTTGGAAATCGGTGTCGTGTATGGGGCCCTTTAGACGACACTAAGTTGTAGGTATACCTTAACGCTGATTGGCTAGAAGTTGGGTCAGAGTGCTGACGTCAGTGCAAACATACTCTCTATTTTATAACATGGAGTTGAGCGTCTATCTTTATTGTCTTTGGTAATGACAAAGATCATTTAAGTTAGACGCTCAACTCCATGTTATAAAATACAGAGCATGTTTGCACTGACGTCAAACCTCTCACGCAACTTCTAGCCAATCAGCGTTAATGTATAGTGTATACCTCAACTTAGCTTCGTCAAACACAAAATGGTACGGCGGTACCTAGATAGTTTAATACTTGCTTGTAATACAATACCTAGTTATGACTATTCTTCGTTAAAAGGGGATAGATTTTATTTAGAATACTAAATTGAACTCATTAGTGACTCTTATAGACATAATTAATCATTAAGTAATTAGTTATCTTATCCCTAATCAGTATAGAATATTGATATTTCTAACGACTCCACACGTTAAAGCTGGACCCTGTCTGTCCCGGGTGTAGGTCATATCCCCCTCCCCCTTCGGTCACGAGCCCCCCTGATTTTAAATCCTTATTTACCTATATTATTTAATCATTATTGACACTTTTGTAGTTCATTATAGATTAGACATGAAATATATGTATATCGGGGGGCGTGCCCCCCCCCCACCCAACCCCCCTGCCAGGTCATTAAACAATCATAAAGTGTGCAGTACAACAAACTAGCGGATACAACAAACTACATTAGCAACTCTCAGCTATTTCTATCTAAGTAGTTCTTCATTTGTTTAACTAGGTAAATAAGAATTAAAAAACAGGAGGGGGGGCTCTTGACCGTACCCCGTCTGTTCCGAGTCTTATAGACTATTATATACAGTGTATTAAAGAACGAGTGTAGGTCATAAGACCCCCCCCCCCCCTTCCCGGTCACGAGCTCCCCCTGTTAAATTTTAAATCCTTATTTACCTATATTATTTAATCCTTACTGACACTTTTGTAGTTCATAACTGATTAGACATAAAATATATGTATATCGGGGGGCGTGCCGCCCCCTAACCCCCCTGCCAGGTCATTAATCAATCATGAAGTGTGCAGTACAACAAACTAGCGGATACAACATACTACATTAGCAACTCTCATTTATTTCTATCTAAGTAGTCCTTCATTTGTTTAACTAGGTAAAAAGGATTAAAAAACAGGGAGGAGCGAGCTCGTGACCGGGAGGCTTATGACCGAGGGGGCTCTTGACCCTACCCCTTAAAAAAGAGGGAGGGGGGGGCTTATGACTGGGGGGGCTCTTGACCGTACCCCGTCTGTCCCAAGTCTTATAAGACTATTATATACTGTGTATATACCATGGCCGTCTATAGTTGATAAACTAGAGACGGCCATGATTATACAGTGTATATGGTTCATTCGATTGTACGGTTTGTCATTGTTTGCTGTGACGTATGCTACTGAACGCATAGATCGTTTCTGATTGGTTGTTATTATTCTTGCATGTGCCCTATAAGTTGAACGTCTATCTTATATTGTCTTTGGTAGTGACAATAGTCAGGGTACAGGAACATGAACGGGTATAGTACCTAGCAGAAGACACAAAAATTTGATGTCACCACAACAACACATTCCTTGTTTGTGACCGAGCGGCTCACAATTCCTCGTATTTGCATGTTAATTTCGAGAAGTTTAAAGTCGTTTTATAAGGGTTTCGTGTAAAAGAATAGCAGAAATGACGATTGAACCTTAAAGTTGAATATATAGATATAATTCAGGTGTGTTTTTATTGTTCATTTCTTCAACTTATCTATAAAAAATAGGGTTTTGAAAATTTGCTACCTAGTTAACTACTAAATTGTAGTTCCTATGAATAACAAATAAGAAAAAATAAATAATGGAAATACAATTTAACCAATGCCTAGTTAGTAATCGATAAGAAAAAAATAAATTTAGAAGTGACTAAGTTTAAGTAGGTTTTCCCATGTTTCAAAGTGTGGTCAGAGTCGCCATTTTCAGTCACCCGGTGGTCATGTCAAACTATAGATTCAATCAGCTGATTACCATACCCTATGTTATTGTATCCTGACAATAGTGACTTGTTATCGTGACGTCATCAAGGTAACAGACTTATCGAAAATTAGGGTCAAGTAGTTTGAATACACCATCACTCTTTTCTTATATTGGCAATAAATAAACATTTTTTATAATTAAACAATCTTCTATTGCCTTATTTAATTTCAGAGTGTTGCTGTGATGACGTCACGTGCACTAACCGTATCAATTGTAAATATATTCTATACACTGGGAGTCCGTGAATATGCATGTATGAGCAGTAGACTGGACTGCCAACTCATAAAAACAAAATGTTAGCCGCCTGGCGCCGCTCTCAGACCTGACTGAGCAACGGATCCCGACTTCCCGTTAGCAAACTTCCCGCTTCCTTCTACTAGTACTTCCATGATTAATATCTCGACTCTGTTGAGGTAACAACTCTCTACCGTAGTCTGGCGCTTGCCTGCACAAACTTTAACCGACCCAGAGGGCGGCTGACTAGATCAGTCGTATAGCAAGCAGGTGCCTTAGCGCACTTTATTATTATTCATTAAATTTTTAGATTTGTTAAATAATTATTAATAGAGAGACTACCATATTTACTTGAAAAAAATGGCACAATCTTCATTTAATGTTAAAAACAAAGAAGAGTGCATAATGTGCATTGATGAAGAAATGATAAGGCAAGAAGAAATGGACAAGATAGATGAGAGGGTCTCAAAACAGGCGACTAAAAAATGTTATTCGTCAAACAATGAAGCTCGTAAGAGCTTAAAACGATACTACATGAATCTCATCGCAAAGTCTACAATGAAAGAAAAGGCATTGTTTTTCAATAGACTGAATGAACGTTTCCCAACTATCGAAAATGTTCCTGCGGCTGAAGATGAAATAGAATATGAATTTGAAACAGAGGCCCTGCGGGGACAGTCCGGACAAACAACCTTCACGATGGAAGAAACAAAACTGCAAACGGCCTCCCGGATAATCGATTTTAGTCAACTCAACGTTGACTATTTGAAACTCAGGTTTAAATTTATTGAAACAAGGAAAGCTTTTGTAGCGGAGGCCGGGAGGAAGGCCTCCGATCCCAGTTACCTGCGAACACTGCGCAGTAAGCAAGACTCAAGAAAGCGTAGATGGAAGAAGAAGCCGGCAGCAGCACAGACGAGACAAAGAAATGATGAAGAGGAGCAGGTGGTAGACTATCCTAATGATGAACCATCCACAAGTGGAATTATCAAAAGACCATCTAAAACTCACAAGATGCTCCCCCTTCACGGCTGTGGCCATAAGGCTATTGACATTGGACAACATTAAGCCTTGGTACATAATGGGAAGGGCATTTCTTTAATGGAGTTAGTACTGTCGCACGAAGATCTATTGAAAGTAAATGAGAAAATCAATCTCCCACCACCTCAAAATCGAATGGTCAAAGGAGATTTGAGCCAAAAGTTGAGAAATCTCCACAATACAATGATGGATGCATTTGTAGGAAACAATCCTCAAAGAGATAATGATCCCCAACAGGAGGAGAGGGGGGAGAAAGAGGCTGGACTCTATATTGAAACGATTCAAATGGCGGAGGCAGTAGATGTTATGACAACTTCAACATCACATGTGATGCCGGGAGAAACTCCACTCTCCCGTTATATGGTGAAATGCTGTTTCGATAACTATGAATCAATCATCTTAAGGAAGAGAATAAAGGAGCATCTGCATAGATGCTCTCTTCACACAGATAGGAGAACTGATGACTTGATTTTATAGAGTTTTTTAACAGCAAATCTAAATTACTTAAGTTGATCAGAGATATGCTAGCTGGCTTAAAGAATAAAAGAAAATATCTACTGCAACCAGAACTCCTGGATCAAGAAAAAGAGGACGGAGAAGTCAAGGATCAAAGAGAAACAAGTAGAGCAGATTTCAGAAGAAAAACAAGTGGTACGATTCAAGAACAGCAAGACCCTAGTTCAAAAAAGAATACTTATCACACCTCCTTGATGAAAAGAGCTAAAGACATCTTCTATGCAGATTCTTTCCAGTCGAAACACCCTGACGTGATGACAGTCTGCAATGCATTCAAACTATTATCTCAATAAGTTTACGGTAGAAAAAAAAGAGGCATCTGAAAGATCCTTCAAGAGGTTCACGACTATGATAATGCTGAAGCTTGCCGAAGGTCCATTCAGGCGAGGGGACAAATTGACCTCTGGTCAATATAAATAAAGTTTGCGAAACATTTGCTGGGAACTTGCTTTCAATAACCTAATCCCAATACTTGGGAACTCTAAAAGTGGATTTTGGATCATTCTTGGCATTAAACGCCAAGAACTTGATGGAAGTTGAGCAAGTTGACATTCAACTAACCAACTACAAAGCCAAAATCGAGTCCGTACAAAGAGGTTTGGCAAACAATGAAGTAGATCATATAATGCAAAACGAAAGAATAAAATTGTATGTATAATGAAAATACCCCGCAACTGAGCCTAATTCTGTCCTTCAAAACTTCCATGTATGCTTCCGTATGGAAAACGCTAGCATTCATCTTCAAAGAAACCAAAGAAGGTGGAGTGAAGAGGTTCGAAGAATGCCTTCAAAATGATCCTGCTGATAATGAGGATCAAATCATTATGAATATAGATGATGGAATAAAAAAATATAAGATTAACATCTTTGATTTTCACCCATGTCCAAAGTCAGCTGTAGACTTACGGAATCTGATTATGGTTCTTCTTAGTAGTAAGTTTGAGGGGTGGTTTGCAACTATATTTGATTCATATTTACTGGCATTGATATATACTTCAATAATCTTTCTTTTTTTCTCTCAACAGTTTCTTCAGGAAAAAGAACTATGGAATTGGTTACGGTTCGGCTCTCTGAATAATATGCAGCCCGAAGAATCCATAGCGAGAATGAAGAGGGTGAGGAGGCACCATATTTTATGGAACCAGCAGTTCAAAAGACAGCTAAAACTTACAAATGTTTTTTTTTTTACATTTGAAACAGAAGTAAAGCTGGTTCTGGACTTGTTTGGCACGTATTATCGCCCACTATTCTCTTCTGATATCCATCAAGATGATCCACTGTTCCCAGCCATTCTCCTCAATTCCAAGAATCCTCCAGCAAGGGCAGTAATGCTGCAGATATCCTCGGCATCTAAAGCAGTAAATACAGGATTCAACAGAGACGGCATGGCTGAGGAAGGATTTCCTAAACTCACCCCAAGATATGTTAGAAAGGACATCGTCACGAAATCTCGAGAGGTGGATTTAAGTGGAGAAGAGAGGCAAGTACTAGCAACTAATATGTGCCATTCAATGGCTACAGCTGAGAGGTATTATAACCTCGGGACAGATTTAATGAGACTATCATCAGCTGGAACATTTAGAAAACCGGAGGCACTGGCGGGACGTGAAATTCTGAAAAGTAATAAGCGGCCGTATCCATCAGTGAAGGATTTCTTCGTGGCAAATGCTTCATCTCAACCTCCTACATCAACCTTCATCGATGGTGAAAATAATGTAGATGATGATGGATACACAGGTTCAAACACGAGTAACCCATCCTCAACTGCGAGGAAAGAATCCACCAATGAAGAGAGGAAAAAGAACAAGATATCCATTCCTCACTTCCTCGTCTTATTCTTCTTCAGTCTTTTCACCGGTTGACAAAGAGATTCTGTTAGATGGAAGTGCAAGTACAAAAATCGTGGAGATCAGCCCCATCCACAGATGTGCTCCTCCCGAACAATCACTACCTGTCGTCGTTATAAAAATAAAGAGGAAACGTTTAACGTTATTTTCAATATCCACATCAGGACTGATTGCCTTCATTATGTCGTAACTTGTACTTATAGACTCATTATTTGCCTTATAATCAATATGTTGTTAGAAACTAATTTTTAAAATATTTTTATTTATTTAACACAGTTTTAGAGTAATATACTATTTTCCGATAGATTCCCACAAATTTTGCTAAAAATCCTATAGATTAGTGAGATTCCCACAAAACGGCAAAACTAAACCTTCCTATCACGCACGTTTGCCATTGTTATTCGTTTGTATCAAGGAGACTAGAAATCCCCTTTGGTTGTCTACATTTTCACAATCATGCGACTCTGGAAGTCGCTGATTGGTTCATGATTCGCACCAACCACTTTAAAAATAATAACACACGACTGGGCTACTCCCCTAATCTCTATACTGAGTGTAGGGTTTAAATCCTTATTTACCTATATTATTTAATCCTTTTTGATAGTTTTGTAGTTCATTACTGATTATACATAAAATATGTGTTTATCGGGGGGCGTGCCGCCCCCCAAACCCCCCTGCCAGGTCATTAAACAATCATGAAGTGTGCAATACAACAAAATAGCGGATACAACAAACTACATTAGCAACTCTCAGTTATTTCTATGTAAGTATTTCTTCATTAGTTTAACTAGGTAGCTAATTAAGTATTGAAAAAACGGAGGGGGTGGGGCTCGTGACCGGAGGGCTCTTGACCGTACCTCTATACTATGCTATCCCCTGTGAAAATCGTAGGTTTGTTCAGTTTGTCATTATTTGCTGTGACGTATGCTACTGAACGCATAGATCGTTTCTGATTGGTGGACATATGCGGTCTTGTAGACTTACTTGCATCGTCCTTCCTATGTAGAATGAAAAAACTGTATTATTGAAGTTATCGATTGAAATGAAATTTTGCGTGCATAAACAAAATTGAAAAAGAAAAACAATTTGTTTGTTTTTGTTCGGGTGACGTCACATCCCTTCACTAAGGTGCTAACATGATGGTCATGCTTATACGTTGTTGGTTAGTCGTTACACTCATTCCTCCTACTAGTACTTCCATGTTTAAGATTTGATTGAAGAAGTGAAGCAATTTCAGGATTATAAATAATTGTAGAGGTATCACATACATAAAAATAATTATTCCATCTATCCATTGAAACAATATCATATATTATATAAAAATAAACTAGAAAAAAACTTGAGGAAATAATGACAAACTAAAATATCGCTTTGAAGGAAAACATAGTTATATCAGTTATTAATCTTGTTATAATGGGAAGAACTAAATATAATCTTTCTTAAATTCAAATTGTGCAATTCTATTTTGGGAGGCAAAGCATGATTTGATAAAATTTTCTTTAGCTTCGCAACCGCAAACCTGAAGTGATATTTCAATTACCACTTTGTTGTGAGTACCTAGGCAGCCGGGAGGCTGCGTAGATGTGATAAGTATATTTATCAATATTCAACAATTTTTCTTTTTGATTCCTGATGCAATTATTGAAATCTTCATCAAAGAAAGAAAACTGTTGAATTTTGAAAGATATTGATTAATTGAGCTGAAATTTTGCAGAGTTTTCTCATCCTTTGGCAACTTTTCCGCACTAAAGACAAAGTGATTTTCGATTAATTTTTTTGAGCCACCCTATTGGCTTTTGCATTTACCTTCGTTGTATTTTCAGATTTCCCAGCGACCCAATATACGAAGTAAATGGATTGCTTGCTGCATTGGAACTGACTGGTGAAATGAAGCCATCTTACAAATTTGTCTGCTGTGACCATATTACTTCACATCAATACTGCATTTCAGAAAACGGCAGTAAAAAATTACATCCTTGTAGCATACCTACCAATACCATTGCACAGAACGTCAATATTGATGAAAGTAAGTAGTCCATTCAAAATTCTGAGCAAGATGATTTTCCAAGAAAACGAATGCTAAAAAGAAAATTATCAATTAAGCAATCTGAAATATTGAGATATAGAAAAAAAAACAAGATTCTGCACAACAGATTGTTAAAAAGAAAATGTTTTTTAAAATCAATCATCAGTGAGCTAAAAGGAAAAGTATTAGTTAGTGTGAATGTTGCACAGTAATTAGAAGTGTCTTCTTCCATCTCGGCAAAAAATAGGAAAGGTAAAATTTAAAAATCGAAATATTCGAAAGATATACGATCCTTTGCATTGACGCTTCATTATTACTCTCCTAAAGCATATGAATATGTGAGAAGAAATTTTGACAATTGTTTGCCACACGAGACCACAATCAGTCGTTGGTATAGAAACATCGCTGGAAATCCTGGATTTACTCAGGACTCTTTAGAGGCATTGAGAATTAAAGCAACAGAACTGAAGAATTTTGGAAAATCAGCTCCCTGTGCATTGCTTCTTGAAGAAATGTCTATTCACCAGCATGTTGAATATGTAAATGGCAAATTTGATGAATTCGTAGATCATGGCAATCAGCTGGAAGATGAAATTGTGCCTGTTGCTAGAGAAGCCTTGTTATTTATGGTGGCATCTCTAAACTCTTCTTTCAGAATTCCTGTTGGGTACTTTTTGATTGATTCAATTGATATTGATATGAAAAAGAGTTTAGTAGAACAGTGTATTTATCCTTCTACACGAATGTGGTATCAATATTGTTACGCTAACATTCGATGTTGCAGCCACAAATATTACCATGGCCTTATCCCTTGGATGTTGCTTCAATATTAATGAGTTCAAACTAAATTTCTATTAGTTGATGTATTTCTTGATCCATGCTACATGCTCAAACTTGTCAGAAATTTGATTGGTGACAAAAAATATATTTTGTATGGGAATGGAAATGCCATCAAATTTGAATTTATAACTACTTCAAATAGCATGCAAAGTAAGATGGGCATACACCTGAAAAATAAATTAATATCCTCACATATAAACTTTTTCAAAAAGAAATTGAATGTAAAATTAGCTACCCAGATGCACTGGATTTCTGTGCTTGGAATAAGATTCCACAGTTCGAAGGGTGAGAACTGAGAAGCAACAAATAATTCTCTAAGAACTATAAATAGAATAATTGACATTCTGAATTCAAGGAATCTTTTGGCTCATGGATATAAGAAACCTCTTGAGTGATAACAACTTTCAAGTCACCATGAATCAACTGAAAAATGATCGAAAATAATCAGAATATCTAAAAACCCTCACTTGCCCTGAGACAAATAAGCCATTGATTAACACAATAGAAAAACTGGTTTACTGGGATTTATTTTCTGCATCGTAAGTGTTGATGAATATCATCATTATTATCATTATCGTTTTAATCACACCTCATTTTTTAACGGTACTTGCAGTATTAGAGGATAGCGCTAGGGTTTATGCTCTTCATCTACGAGGTCTTACATTTCAGATTATGGTAGACTCTTATGCTTCATTTACTATCACCTCTTCCATCAGTTAATGTAGTGACCAGTGTTGTCTTTCTTATTCCATATTCGTTGGTAAGTGACTCTTGATTGAGCAGATTTTCTGTATACTTGAGCATTACCAATGAATCGTGGTAGTTGACTTAGCTCACGGAGTCACCTCCTTTCTGGCTGCTTCTTCCAGTACCTTGCATATTTTGATGTTAGTGATATGACTTTAGTTACGAAACAGTGATTAATATGACATTTTTTCTCAATTCTAATCAAATATAAACATGCACTATTACTAAATCTAGATGTTGCATTTAATCCAATTGAATGATTACTGTCGTGACGTCAAACTGAGCTTCTAGATACGAGTAATGAACATTCTCTTTTTTTATAATGGTATTTAATTGAACTCTTTCGTGTAATAAATAGTTAGTAGCATTCTTGTTTTATTGAGAAATGAATACGTATACAGGGTGAATCAAGAAAAACAGACCCAATTCATTTGTTATTAAAATAAAATTAATGAACCTGGGGTAATGAGACAGAATTCATTGTACCAGAGAAACCTTTGCTTTAACTCAGCACTATCGTTTAATGTGAAATGAATAATAATGCTATAAATTGATTTTTTATTTATTACGAATACATTTTGCACTGTGATTACTGAGTGGTATTGAAGATTTGATTTTTTTAAAGAATTAGATATCTCTTTTTGGACGAATCCCTGTTTTAACACCAAATTATTGTTTTCTGCGAGGATATCTTTTATTCATGCGCGTGCATGTGTTACAAGGAAAACAATATACAGGAACTGAAAAACATCATGAGGAAACGTCAATGAAGAATCAATCTCTTACTTTCGCATGAAATTTTGTAGGTGATGGGAATAATTCTGGAGCAAGGATAGGACATACAGTAAAAGAAATTGTCTAATAAATTGTGGCTATCATTCAAAGTATTATTTTAAAATCGATAAAAAGGAGAAACTACCAATTGTTAATCTTTTCAGTTAATTGTATTTCCATGTAAGTTAATTTTTTAAATTATTCACAACAATTAATTAACCCATTCCAAGCAGCAGTAGGTGAATGGAAGTCGATAAAAATCGTCTATATATAGTCACCGCCGCTATATTGACTGTCTTCAATTTTAACTACACTATTTAGTTACCACGCTAAATCATGGTGTAGTGGCAAACATAGAGCTGACGCTAAGTATAGACATCACTTTTAAACTGGCCAATAGCGTTGCAGAAGAGACCGCTGGTGCGTGACGTCAAGAGTGAGAAAATTTATTTACAACTTTATGAAAGAATAATTCAAATTTAAAGATAATTAATGTAGTCAAAATCTTGGTGAATTGCCATCTTGAGAAATGGTCTATAGACATAACAATTTTTGATAATGGTTGTTGATTCGGCCATATTAGAAATTGTTGATTACAACCGGAGTATAAAGATTAGGGAAGTAGAAAACTGACCAATAGCGTTGGAGAAGAGACCGGTGGTGCGTGACGTCAGGAGCGGGAAAATTTTCTTACAGCTTTATGAAAGTATAATTCAAATCAAATAATTTGACAAGATAATTACTAGGGTTGTGACAATATGCGTTTTAAATCATAGATCTTAAGAATACCATACGAAATTTCAATCATTCTATAAATTTTTAAAGGATCTATGATTTAAAACGCATATTGTCACAACCCTAATAAAACTAAGTTGAGGAGAGACTCACCTCCACTTAGTTTTGAATGGAGTCAAAATTTTGGTGAATTGCAATCTACACAAACTTGGCAATTTTTGATAATGGTTGTGGTTTCAGTCATATAACAAAGTTGCTGATTACAACAAATTTCTATCCAACCTTTGTAATCATGTCTCATAAAATTGTAAAAAATACATTGAAACTCTTTCCACTGTTCTCTTATTATTATCTACCACGCGCGTTCGCTATTCTTATTTCTAGAACTAATCTTTATTTGTCTACACCCCTCGCAGTCACATTGGGAGTCACTGATTGGTTTAAGATTGCTTACGTCACGCACCATCCACTTGAAAAATATTTCACTTGAACGAAGTGAAAGAAGTCTTATTTAATTGACTGAACGAACAACGATAAATACACTTCATGGGTGGGCATGTTCCTATTTACACGCTAGTACGTTGTTTTTGCTCAGAAATACAGGGTTACCAACCGTCAGATGCGCGCGCACCGCATATATCCGCTTAGTTTGGAAGCGTCACTTAGTCCACGTCTTTTTTCTGGCAGGAGGTTGGAGGCAGTGTATTTATCGTTGTTCGTTCAGTCAATTAAATAAGACTTCTTTCACTTCGTTCAAGTGAAACATTTAATTAACTTCACTCACAACGATAAATACACTTCATGGGTCAATCCCCAAATGCCTTTAGGTTTTATGGTGGAGGCAGTAAAATGTTGTGCCTCATTGTGTGCATGATAGATATATATTCAAATTTTATAGTGTGAAAACTCTTGAATAGAATATTCTTTCAATCTTGTCGGAGAAGGAAACCAGGTATGAACAAAATCATAATTTTTAATCTCCAAAAATGAGTACATGGTTATGAAGTACATTAGTTTTAAATCATTTTAAAGATAAAATAATCAGTAATATCCTTACTATATAAAACAAAAATGAATTATGTCCTTTACATAACAAAAAATAATTCCGTTCAAAATTAGAGGAAATGAAATTTCTACTCTATCCTCTTTCTACCGGCAACGCAGAGTGGAAGAGGAGTGGGCATTGGCGTACAATACTTTTGAAGGAAAGGATTCGCAGTTGTCCAGAATCCATCCTTAATAATTTCGTCAATGGGTGTACCCCTAGACCACGATGCGCTGAAGGCATATTTCCTCAGATCATGTGGCTTCCCTTTGAGTGACTGGTCAAATTTAGATATGGATTTCGACAGCCAGTAATTCAATCTTCCTGACTTGAGAGGTTTACCCGAAGTAGGATGAAGAAACAGATAACCCTTGTGAGGTAATTCATTCGTTGCTAAGATATAGGCTTTGAGAGTTTTAATGGGACATAAAGAAAATTTATCGCCAAGACCAGGGAACGTAATTGGTGGTGGTGATCTATTAATATTTTGATTTTTGTATAGGAAATTCTTCTTTACAGGTAGTATGATGGAGTTTCCCTTAGTGACTATATTTTCTCTGCAAACGGCGTTGAGCTCAGAAACCCTGTTTCCGGATGCTAACGCAGTTAGGAATATGGCTTTAAAAAACCGATCCATTAGTGAAATAGGCGAATGAAAATTGTTTGCAATATTTTCTAGGCTATGGTTCAAAGACCATTGTGGGCGGATGAAAGGTGCCGGTGGTTTCTTGTGGAATAGGCTGTTCATCAATAAAGAAAAATCATTATGTTTAAGGTCAACATTGAATCCTTCTTTTATAGGCCACGCGAGGGAATTTTTGTAACCCGACCAAGATAGACTTCGGGGCCAATTCTCTTGGCCCCTCGAAGAGGTGGATAAAGAATTCCAGCATCATTTGATCACAAGGAGTCACAAGGAAAAGGGATTACACAAAAGACGCCTTACGTCCATCCGAGGGTAATCCCAGTGCAGCAAGTGCACACTTTAGACTCTCAATCAATCTCAATCCTCCCATCTACCAGGTCGGAACTTGGTACATGGGCTTCACCACCAGCGGAGTCAGGGTTTTAGACTCATAGTAGATCACTCTCCCCCCACCTGAACCCTAGGAACTACTCTCAACAAGTGGAGGTCAAACACTCTCAACACAGGGAGCTAGTAGACCATTCTGGGGATCAGGATTTGCCCGGATTAGTTCAGCCTCACACTGATCACGAAACTCACTCGCACGCGCTCACACACCCACAATAAATGTAGGAGTGGAGGGGGGTGGGAATAGTGTCAGTAATGCGACCTCAACCTCTCCCGCCTCGGGAAGGCTCCGGGGGTTTCTCTCCTCTAATAAGGAAGGAATACATTTCCAGCAACCGCAACAGCCACGAACCGTCCCCATGTCCAGAGCACCACCCGTTATGCCCGCTTCCCGCCCATGCCCCCTAACCAGGTTGCCCCTCAACACTTTGCCACCCTACCCCGGTTAAACCAAGGCGGAGGAGGCTACAACTAGGATCAGCGACACAGAAAGAGATTAAGGCAGTACAGGCAAGCCCGTAATAAGGCGCAGAACGTGACACGTATGCGATTGCCTTCAAAAAATCCCCACTAACACCAATGCCCAAGACCTTCCGTTCCCACATATGCCATCTTGCCTACAAGTCCCACACTCAATTGTCCCTTCCACACTTTGTCACCCTACCCCATTAAAACAATGCAGGCGGAGGAGGCTACAAAAAAGATCAGAGACCCAGAAACAAGACAGCGCAGTTACGGTCAGTCCCGAACAGAGATGCATCGTAAGAAAATACTACGACCAGTTCCACGTCAAAAATATACCCTAACGACATTCCACTTGAGTCTCGTGGTGAATTTACCCTTTTACCCTAGGAAACATGATGCATAGCGGCCGTGACCTAACAACCCGTTATGTCCCCCAACCTCCATGGAAAAACCACCAAGAGGCGTTCAGGGTACACTTCAGGAAGAAGGCATATGGAAACACGAAACCATTATGGGGTTCATGGGGTTTTTTGTTGCTCAGTGGGAGATCATCCTGCCTCGGCACGAAGAAGATAGTGGACCACTCCAATCACCAGTCCCCACCACCCTCACAAAGTGCCCTCCCACAGCCACGTCCCCACACCAGGTTGTCCCTCAACACTTTTTCACCCTACCCCATTAAAACAATGCAGGCGGAGGAGGCTACAACCGGCACAGAAACACAGCCAAAGGAGAACGCAAGAGCAGCAAGTCCCGATGAACGGTGCAGAACACTAAAAACTAAGCTAACCGGCGGATGATTTTGTCCAGTCGGTTCTTGAATGACTCGACAGATGGCGCGTTGACCACCTCCCGAGGGAGGGCATTCCAAACACTGCACACCTTCACGGTCATCAAGTCCCTGAACTTGTTTGTGCGGAACCGAGGTACATCCAGTTTGTACCCATGGTTCCGAGTCGGGTTCATGTTGAACGAGAAGATCGCCGTGGGATCAAGGTTGCTATGACCCCTGACGATCTTGAAGGTCTCGATCAACTGTCCACGGAGTCGACGTTGCTCAAGGGTCAGAAGGTTGAGGTCTTGCAACCGCCTATCGTAACCCTTGTTCCTAATCTCCGGGACCAACTTGGTCGCCCTGGCCTGGACTCGCTCCAGGCGCTCCACGTCACAACGGTACGTGGGAGACCAGAACTGCACGGCATACTCCAAAAGTGGACGAACCAGCGACTTGTACAGGGTCATCACCGTATGCCTATTACGGTGTATAAAGACCCTCTTGATGTACCCTAGGATCTTTTGAGCTTTCCTCTCGGCAGCGACACACTGTGCATTAAACTTAAACTCGGAGGTCATAACCACTCCAAGGTCAAGCTCTCGATGCGTAGGAGAAACTGGCGAACCAAGGAGACTGTAGGCGGCGCGGGCGTTCTGCACACCAACATGCAAGACGCTACACTTGCTAGTGTTGAATGGCATCTGCCACTGCTCCGACCACTCCCCGATCCGTGCCAAGTCCCTCCTCAGTTCAGCCACCGCCTGAGGGTTCGCAGCGTCGACACCGAGTTTGGTGTCGTCGGCAAACTTACTCATCTTCGAAATGATCCCAGAGTCAATGTCGTTTATGTATATCAGGAAAAGCAGAGGTCCTAGAACTGATCCTTGTGGCACTCCGCTGGTCACTCGTGACCAGTCAGAAGGTGTGCCTCCAATGACAGTCCTCTGCCTCCTGTTCGACAGCCATGCCTCAATCCAGTCGGCCACCTTGCCGACGATGCCGAGCGCTCGTACCTTAGCCATCAATCTACGGTGTGGGACTTTGTCAAAGGCCTTTTGGAAGTCGAGGTACACGACATCCACAGACCCTGACCTGTCATAGGCACCGAAGACCGAGTGGTAGAACTCCAGCAAATTTGTGAGGCATGATCTGCCAGCTCTAAACCCATGTTGAGAATCAGTCAGTAGTTCATTCCGATCCAGGTGGGCCACCGCCCTGTCCTTAATCAAGGACTCAAACACCTTCCCCGGAACGGAAGTCAGACTAACGGGTCTGAAATTACTGGCCTGATCCTCAGGACCCTTCTTATGGATGGGACAGACGTTCGCTGACCTCCAGTCAAGCGGAACTTCCCCACTCTCCATTGAGGCTCTGAACATTTGACACAAGTGGGGTGCCAACGCACTACCCACGGATCTCATCACCTTAGGCAAGAAATCGTCAGGTCCAGGCGCCTTATAAGGATCCAAGCGGTTGAGCTTTTCGAGAACTTCATCTGTCGTTATAGAAACATCCTCAAGTGGCTCACCCCCCTCATACGTGATGATAGGGAGTGGTTGCCCAGCATTCTCAACAGTGAAAACACTGGAGAAGTACTGATTGAACTCCTGTGCAATCCCAAGATTGTCACTTACTAGGAGTCCGTTAGAGGACTGCAAGGGCCCCAGTGTTTTCCTAGCCTTGTGTCTATTCACATAGGCGAAAAACTCCTTGGGGTTGTCCTTGCAGGCAAGCGCAACCCTGTGCTCCTCACCAGCCTTGGCTTGACGAACAAGTCGCTTGACCAGTCGTCGCTGCCTGGCTAGGAGGTTAGCAGCAAGAGGTGACGAGTCGGACCGTGTAGCGCGATACAGGCGCTTCCGCTCTGAAATCGCATCAGCTAACACAAGGGTGAACCACGAAGGTTTTACCCTGGCCGACCCACCGATCCTCTTAAAGGGTATACACCTAGCTTGAATCCGCATGAAGTCTCTACTGAATAGCTGCCACATGGCTTCTGCAGATGGGTGAGGCTGGGGTTGAAGTTCCATCAGGCCACGACGAAACTGCGAGTAGTTAGCCAAACGAAGGTTGAGGCGACGACAGGAGCCAAAACGCTCACCGTCGGAACCCACCGCAACCTCGAAGGAAACCGCCGCATGGTCGCTACCTTCAAGTCCCTCACCTACTTCCACGTTCCTCACCATCTCTTCTTCAGTGGTGAACACGAGGTCGAGAGTATTTCGTCCTCTGGTTGGAACGCGCACCATCTGAGTAAGGAAGCAGTCGTTCGAAAAATCGATCAACCGCATTCCCTCAGCGGCCGCAACTCCCAAATTCCAATCCAGATGACAGTTGAAATCCCCTACAACCACCGTGTTACCCTGAACTAGCCCTGACAGGTCGTTGTAAAGTGACACGTCAGAGTCACGTGGGCAGTGAGGAGGTCTGTACACTACAAACACCCTCAACGAAGGAGTGCAACTCCTAATCTCAACACCCACGAACTCGTGGGGCGAGTTGGAGCGCACCACAATCGCAGTCAGGTAGTTCTTCACATACAAAAGAACTCCTCCACCCAAACGACCCACCCTATCTTTGTGAAACATGGCGTAGCCGGGGAGATGGTACTCTCCATCAAAATCCCTACGGCAGGTATCGAGCCATGTTTCAGTCACAGCTATCACATCATAGTTTGACGTGGCTACCATTGCTCTAAAATCAAGGAACTTGTTCCTGATTGAGCGCGCGTTCAGGAGGATCATGAGCAATCCTCCCACCCGGTGCCTGCTCATTCGGGTCACTTGCCGTTTCCCGACGGCGGTGGCACTGGTGGTGGACTACTCGGGTCCGGGATATCTCCTTCGGACCTCGTCCTCTTCTTCTTCTTTCGCTCTTGAGACCGCCCAGAAGGGCTGGATTCCGCATCAGTGATGGGACTCCTTTGTCTTTTTCCTGCGTTTGAAGATCTAGGCGCTAATGGTGTAACAATGACCGTGTCATTGTTGTTGTTGTTATCATCAACCTCCATGTCTATGGTTACCACAGGCGCGCGGGTCTGCGGCCTAGGTACCACTTTGGGTTCGGCCTGACGTTGCCTTACCCTAGGTGGACCATAAAGGTTCTGGGTCACCATTTGGACGAACACCCTGGATCCTTCGGCCGAAAAATGAATTCCGTCACGAACGAACAGAGTGTCCATTCCAAAATACAGGTCCCAACCATTGACAAACTTGAGGCCTTTCTTCTTACAGAGGTTACCCAGCCTCCCATTAACATCTTTGGCCGCTACGTATGTTCTCGTGTCCCGGAACATACGTGGAATGAGGCCTACCACAACACATCTGCTGGTACGGGACCTGGCAACATTCAGAAGGTTGTCGTAGTCCGTCATAAGTGCCTTTATGTCACAAGGCCTCCTATCCCTCCGGAAGAAATCATTTCCTCCAACAGAGAGGACAAGAGTCTTGTTGGGGTCGGGTATCTGTTTCCTAACAATTTCGGTGATCCGCTTTATGTTACCACCTGGGAGGGAAGTCACCCTGTAACTGGAGCCCAGGTTGGTATATAAATTCCCAGTCGCCCTTCCTACCAGAGAGTCCCCCACCAACTGAATGATGGGTTCCAGTCTGCCAGTCAGTTTGCTTTTTTGGGACGGATCACTATCTTTCTTCTTCTGGTCGTTTTTCTTTGCGCTCTTCCTATTTCTCTTGCGGGGTTTCCTATTCTTTCTGCGGGTCGAGGGCCCCTCCACTGCGGCAGCTCCAACAGTCAGTCCATCCTTGGGTGCAGACAGGGGTGGCTTGGGCCTCACACTAGCGTTCACCCCCTGGGGCCGGAGGCTCAACCGACGATAAGCATCATCGATGACCTTCTCCGGACTCCCAGGGGAACCAGAAGTGGTGACCACCACCGGAGCCCCATCAACACGGGATGTCTCAACTACCGCCACAGGGGGACGGTCCCCAACTTTAGACCTGATTAGCATCAATTCGGTGTTTAGGTGACTTCTTAAGACTCCCAGCTCGGAGCGGAGTTCCGCAAGGCCCTCCTGTCCCCCGGCGGTGTCTGGTAAAGAGCCACCCTCGAACATTGCTAATCTCTGAGAAAATTCCCCTAGAGCTTTCTGCGTTTTATCCTTTATTCTCCTGACCTCTGCCAACAATGCAAACTTCTGCTTGGCGGTCTCACGATCAGTGTGATTCCTAACCTCACAAAAGGTGCAAAGGGAGAATCTTGTCAAATTCGAGCAACATCCCGCATCCGAATCTATCACCCACCTTTTCCTACGGCACTGAGAGCATATGAATTTCTGCCTCTCAGGACCATTTTTACCCGGTTGGGCACCAATCGGTTCCGATCCCAACATAAATGTGTCGATCGAGGACTCCTTGGCGTAC
Organism: Caprella mutica; assembly: GCA_947561585.1. Classification (NCBI taxonomy): domain Eukaryota; kingdom Metazoa; phylum Arthropoda; class Malacostraca; order Amphipoda; family Caprellidae; genus Caprella; species Caprella mutica. The sequence goes on from CANNZV010000980.1 coordinate 227,096, forward strand.
CCAGGCTGTGGTCTAAGTGGCACATCTTCAATGGTCAGTGCAGGGGGGACAGATTGGAGCAGGGATGAGGGAGATACTGGCTCTTCCGTGCCGCTGAGGTCTATCAGGTCGTCCATACCGGTCACTCCTGGGGGATATTATATATAAATATACAAAAATCACAACAGAAAATAACAAGCACAAACCACGCCAACAATCCTCGGTACCTCAATTAAAATAAATTTAATTCTCAGAATAGCTTCCAAAACAACAGATATATCTCAACCAGAAAAAAATATATAACAAATAATACCCAACTGAAAATTGATGTGACTCAATAGACAATCAAGTAAAACTCGAAATACACGATTAACAGCTTCGAATACCTATTAATTCCAGCTATTATTTGGAGTAAAAAACTTTTCCAGCGCACACGTCTAACAAAGTTATCGCACCCTTGCCAAGGCAACAGAGACAAAAAACACTGCCAAACGCACGATCTGAAAAATGTTTTTTCCTATGCTAGGACTACATAGACTAGATAAACTTGAACTTTTAATCAGTAAATACACTAATCTATCCACTTGAAAGTATTTCAGTTAGCCCGGACTATTTATACCCTGAAACACGGTAAAAATAGCTCCAAAACTACTGTTCCAATATTCTGAGAACAAAACCAAGATGGCGGCGCCTATGGCCGACTAGCCTAGCCTATTACCAACCTAATTATGCTAACAAAACACTGATTGAACAGCTGAAAACCTAAAAAGGATGACAGAACTTCGTATTACTTAATTAAAAGGTGTAACAATACTTATTAAAGCCTGAAGGGTTTTAATAATCTATTTATACACTACCTAAGTAACTGAAATAATGTAAACAAACCAAAATGGCGTCTACCTCAGATAACCTGGCAAACAAGGACAGTAAAACTGTCTAGAAATGTTGAATTTTCAATATGAAGTATTGAAATTCACACAAATTAATTGGAGAACATTAATCTAGCAATAGAATTACTTAAAATTAAGATCAAACCAATTATACACAGAATTTTTTCACTATTTTCAACTTTTTATCAGGAGCACTTTTTAAGACACGTCCGATCACCACGACAGCTGAAAAAAGATGTGTGATATCCACTGCTTCTGATGGTAGCCATGTCTTGAAGGCTTTCCAAGCGGTCTCTGCTTGTTTGTTGGTAGAGTCCCTGAAAGCTCCTGGTAATAATTCGGCTGCCTTCTTTCCTCTGCGCTGCTCTAAACACGCTCGGATAAAAGAAAGGCGGTCCAACGAGCGAACTTGCTGAATGCGTAGAGAAGGTGACTTGACTCTATTGTTTCTTCCTCTAGTGGTTGTTTTAGATGGATATGATCTTCTGAGAGGGATAGCATATCTACGTGCGTATCGGAGCTTGGTCGCCAGGGAACGATTATAACTCCTCTGCCACAGTAGTTTCGCAGTAATGGAATTAATTGTGGGAGAAGCTTCACGGGTGGAAACTTGTACACATTTGTGAACTGATTCCAATTGGTCGTGAACACGTTGTGGCCTATTGCATCTGGATGCTGATGTGGACAGACAAACAATTTTGTTTTCCGGTTTTTGGGAGAGGCCATCAGGTCTACTTGGAATGGGCCGTACATCTGTGACAGTAGTTCGAAGACATCCTCCTTTAGGGATAATTCTGTCGGGAGGTGTTGACCTCTGCTTAATGAGTCGGCAATATGGTTGAGTTGTGTCGGAATTCTCGACGCGGTTATGACTATATTCGGTTGTATCAGTACTTCTTGTAGAACGGATATTTCCTGGTGAGAGTTTTCGACGGAGAACGTCTCTTGCATATTGCAAATTTAGCTGCTTCGTTGTCTATCTCTAAGTACAGTCTGCAGTTGCTTATCTGCAGCTGTTTTATTGCTAAGGAAACCGTTTTCAACTCCAACAGGTTGATGTGTTGGCGACTGTTTCTCGCTGACCAATTTCCTTGTGTTGTTCCTAAGGAATCGCTCACGGCTCCCCATCCCAACTTTGAAGCGTCGGTCCAAAGTCGAACTATAGGAAGTTGTGGATTGAACATGTGTTCGAAGTCCCATATTCTTGGATTCATCCAAGGTGATAAGGCTTCTCGAAGTTTCGATGGAAGTGTTGATAGGACGTCTCTTCGGGATGGTAAATTGATGAGAGTCACTTTGAGAAGTGGTTGGAAAATTGTGTTCAGATTCTTGTGTATTTGGCACACAAAATTGATTTTCCCTATGAATGCCTCCCAACTTCTCCTGGTTATTTGTTCGGAGAATAGAATTCGCTTTGCTTCCTTCCGAATTTTTATTTTCTTCACCAACGGTATTTTCCATGTTCCTTGTTGACCGTGCCACGATACTCCAAGCCATTCTATTATTTCAGTTGGTTGAAGAGTTGATTTCTTGAAATTCAGCACGAACCCCATGTTTTGCAACAAATCGACTGTCTTTGCTATATGTAGAGAAAGAGTTTTGGGTGAGAGATCCCACAGAATAAGATCGTCGAGGTATGCGAGGACTTTTACCCTTTCGTTGTGTAAAAGAGAAAGGGGCCATGATAGCACTCTCGTGAACGTAAGAGGTGCTGGAGACAGTCCGAATGGAAGGCTTTGAAAGAAAAAGAGTCTGTTTTTTGTAAGAGAAGGCCAGGTACTTTTTCAGGTTTTCTCTCATTGGGATGTGAATATATGCATCTTTGATATCTATCGCAGTGAACATTGTCGGAGGACCTATGCATTTGGAAGCTACTACGTGGTTGGACATTTTGAAATGAGGAGTATCTATGAAGGTGTTTAAAAGACTGAGATCGATGATTAACCTGAGAGAGCCGTCTGATTTCGGCACTGTGAAGATCTTTGATAAGAAGCAAGGCTGCAGCTTTACCTCTCTGATAGCCCTCATGTCGAGCCACAGTTGAATGAGGGGTTCGAGAGATTCTTGTCTCTGGGTGTTGGACGGCACTCCCAGAGGAGAGGTTCTGTCTTTCCATGTCCAGTGATAGCCTCTTTTTATAATGTTCCGGATGTCTTTTGGTGCTTCCGACCATTGTTGTCGGAAATACTGCAGCCTTGACCCTCTTTCAAGCTTGTTGTTTCTTAGATTTGCCATTTGTTCCATATCCTGACTTGGACAAAGGAGGGTGTTCTTTGGGTTTGAATTTTTGACCCTTGTGTTGTCCTCCTGTTCTCCTGTTGTGACAGTAGTTTGAAGAACCTTGTCCGCTTTGTTGATAGTCATTCGTACTAGGTTTTGCTGGATATGTTTTACCTCTATGGGAAACCGAACCTCCTTGTTTGTTGTAGTTTTGTTGACGAAAGGACTGTTTTACATGACTAGTCAAACCCTTTCCTCTATTGAACTGATTGTGTATTTTTGACCCATATCTATTGACTGAAAGGCCTAAATAAGTTTTAAAACGAATATCATGCCTTTCCTTGGCGGTTTCAAACTGCTTTCTTGATTGCCTTTTCAGACCAAATACCGGGACCTACAAGAGGGTCATCAAGAAGTGGCGTTAATATTGATTTTGGTTCAAATTGCCCAATCATGTTTTTCCTTATATCCTGTTTACGATGTAAGGCCGAATATAGCTGGGTTTGCATAAGCCCCCCCCCCCCCCCCCTGTTTTTAAATCCTTATTTACCTATATTATTTAATCCTTATTAACACTTTTGTAGTTCATAACTGATTAGACATAAAATATATGTATATCGGGGGGCGTGCCGCCCACCGAACCCCCCTGCCAGGTCATTAAACAATCATGAAGTGTGCAGTACAACAAACTAGCGGATACAACAAACTACATTAGCAACTCTCAGTTATTTCTATCTAAGTAGTCCTTCATTTGTTTAACTAGGTAAATAAGGATAAAAAAATAAGGAGGGTTGGCTCGTGACCGGGGGGGGGGGGGGCTCATGACCGTACCCGAGGGTGATGTGGGGTGGGGTCAGGGTGATGGGGATTTGGAAAGAGGGGATAGATTGCCTGGATCGTTTCTTCAAAACGCCCTCAGGGCTTACTGTCTGGCTGCGCGCTCTTTTGGCATTACCTGGCACATATTCCTCACATCTGAAGGTGGGGCCATCTCCAGTGCCAGCTGTAGAGGTTGAAGGAGCCGTTTCTGCTTGCAGTTCCTCCTGTCGAGGCTGTGCTGCACTTGCCTTCGCCGCTCTCCTGCCGCGTCCTGTCTTTCTCTTCTTTTGATTAAGGTCCTCCTTCAGTGGTTTGTGAGGCTTGAACAGCTTCACAGCCAGCTGTTCGGCAAATAAATTGCTGCCTCGTCCACTGAAGTGTATCCCGTCCTTCCAGTAGGGATCATCTCTTCCGAAAAAGAGATGCCATAGGTCAACATACTTGAGGCTGTAGGTCTGACATAGGTTACTCAATCGACCATTTATCGCCTGATCTCTTCCATAATGCTCATTAGTGGCTTTCATTCTAGGCAAAAGCCCCACAACGATACCTCTGTTGACCTTGGACTTAACAGCACTGAGTAGCTTATTAAAGTCCTTGACTATACTTTCAATAGGACCACTTTTCCATGTGTTCAGGAACAGGTCATTTCCTCCGACTGAGACAATCAGAGTACTGTTTCTGTCTATGTTCAGTTTTTGGATCTCCTGGACGATCCTGCCTATCTTGGCTCCAGGGAAACACAGTAATCTGTTCTCGCGATGAAGCTGCTTGTAGCGTAGGCCGATTTGCCTCCCTACGAGGGAGTCACCCACCAGGAGGTTCACGGTTTTCCTCTCTGGTGGAACCGTAGCTCTACCTTGCAGCTTCGTTTCGCTCTTCCTCCTCTCTGTGTTAGGACGGCTTTTTGTCCTAATACTTTTGGGAACGCTTCTGCCTACATTGCCGTTTAAATCTCTGACTCCTGAGGTAACTTCCATAGCCACTACAGAAGTGGGTGGCTTCTGGGGGACAGGATCCCTCAATAGGACGCTCCGGTAAGAATGCCTCTCAGAGTCATCCTTCAACCTCTTCGCCTCCAGGGACGTCAGTCTGATTTCTATATTGTCCATTGTGGACTCCTGGATGTCAAACCGACACTCCAGAGGGACAAGTACCGATTTAAGAGTGCTGGTGGCGGTGCTAGTAACAGATACCCGATTCTCACCCAGCTTCTCTCGCAGGTTTCTGAGTTCATCGGCATCTTGACGGTCTAAACTTTTACGGAGGTCGGAAATGACCTTCTCGTACTTCACGAGTTTTGCGGCCTGACTCTCAATTTTGAGAAAGGCACACGCTCAGCCTCGTGAGATCCGCTGCCTTTCCCTCCTTGAAGCCAATTGACCACTTCTTTTTGCACCTGAAACATTCATGTTTCAGGGCACCAGGTCCGTTTTTCCCCTTTTGGGGTCCAGGTGGGACGTGACGAACTCCTGCCTTTTTCCCTCTCACTCCTGATCTAGTAGCCTGACTACAATATCTTCTGCTGCTCACTGTCTGAGCACCTGCACAGGGTTGTTGTTCATGGGCAAGGGTGGGAGATTGGGGCTCTCCTAAGCCACAGGGTGTGAGTTTTCCATAGAATATATAGATTTTCCAACACTATTATCTCCCCCGCCACCACGGACGGCACCCAGGGCAAGGTATATGGGTCTCATAAGTACAGAGACCCACCTCAGGCAGTATAGAAGTGAGGGTTGCCTCCGCAGCGGTCAGAACGACGGTTTCTCCCCAAGGCAAAACCTCTCACCTTGAGGGGGAGGCAATATGCCTCTGCCCCTGTTCTTTTCCGGTGTCCAGAAAACTGCCAGTCACTTACTGAATTTAATGACTTAAGCCAGTAACAACATTTTGATTTATAAAAAAACGACGTTTGCTCTTAGTTAAAAGGAGTTGGGGGAACATTCTTTTTACTTAGTATACAAAACAGAAAAATAGTTTTTCTTTATTAGAAAAATACATAAAACATATTATTATATAAATATTACAGTAAAAATATCAAATACATGATATAAATTAAAAATAAAACCTTTCTTAGAAAATACAAAAAGAAGAAGAAACAAAGAAATGATTGTTTTAGGGACAGAGTACAATTTCTTTGTTTACACAACGCATCTCCACATTATCATTTCATAACGGGTTTAGTGTCTAATTATTTCATTTTTGTTTATAATTTGATAATTGAACAAGCCTTTGAGCTTAATATTGGCTTGTACCCATTATAAAACAAATTCGATTGATGTTTGTGAAATATTTAGAATTTGCAACACAACATCTATGATTATTAAACTGATACTACGAACCTAATTCTCTGACAATTTAACTCGATCGAATTGGATTATTTATAAATTAATAATACTTTTACATATAAATGAAAATTGTAAAAATGAAGGTGTTAATGCTATGGAGAATAAAATTATAAATGTAATAAATATTGAACATACTTATGAGTGATGTAACATACACTTAATATATATTATACAAGATATAAATTATAAATCTTGTAAACATATAAAATCCTATTTATGTAGATATATAAATAAATACATGTTTTTAAAATGTACGTAACTTAACAAATAAGTTAAAAATGGTAATTATAATTTCTTTGTGTGCACTGAATTTGTTTTATTGTGTGTTAAATAAAGTAGCTTTGTTGAAATACTATTTTCCATTGAATAATTACTAATCCAATAATTTATATATTTTAGTTGTAACTGAAAAAAATGTCTCTCTAATTACTTGACGAATGGCTAACGCTGTTTTTTATGAATTATAATGTTCTTATAATGTGTTTATCAAAAGTAAAAAAATAAATAAATAGCCAATAAGTGACTGGCAGTTTTCCGGTACCTCTTTTCCACTGGTTTAGCTCGATATCAGTAGTATCAAATCAATATTCAGTTCAGATCAAGGAGTTTGCAGGGTCGTTATAAGGATTTAAAATCAGAGTTACCTTCTCTTAGTCTTCCTCTTTAGATTTGAGAGACTTACAGGGCTAGGGGTGGTTTCATATCGGAATTTTCCTTCTAGCCTTTTCTTAATTGGTGGGACCTACAAGGCAGCAGGCGGTGTTAAGTCAGAGTTTCCTTCTCCTAGCCTTTCCAATAATAGGTGGGCCCTACAAGGCAGCAGGCGCTTTTTGTCAGAGTTTGTCCTCTCTTAGGACACCCAGCCATTACAGCCAGGGCCTCACGCTTAACTGCCGCTATGCCGGATAACGTATCCCCATGGACTCACGACTGCTATCATTACCTGACAGTACGGTCCGCCACTGCTATTCAGTATATTCGCAGCTATCCTGCATATCTGCAGGCCGTTCGGCTATCCGCGACCTGCCGAGGCGCTCCACAGTAGTTGTCAGCTACCCACATTCCGTCTTATGAATAAGAAAGCTTAAAGTTACCTTAAAACTAATCTTATTCTAAGACTTCCAGCAGCCTGTTTTCACAAGTAGGAAAGAGATGGAGGAGAACAAGAAGTTGCCGGCGGAACCTCACTAGAGAAGTAAGACTACTGCACTGCCAGAAGGCAGCAAATAAATTCACCAGAAGTGCGCAGGGTATAAGAAGAAGGAGAGAACACTGGAAGTAAATGAGCTGTGAGGAGCATATGAAAGAGTAATGGGCGGGAGAACGGAGAGACTGGCCTCTGGAATGGTGGTCTGAGGTCACCCACTAGCAAGGAGGATAAGCTATGGTGCGGGAGAAGTTAGATGTGGTAATGGTTTAGAAGATAAAGCTGGGAGAGAGGGTAGAACGCCAATGATGGAAGGGTATGAAGGAATGAGGAAAGTAACACAGTTGTTCGTGGTGCCAACAAACAGGACGAGAGAGAAGGGACTAGTTAGCTTCTATGTACCACCCAGAGGTGAGAATAGATAAAGAGTGCTGTGAAGGGTTCAACATGAACCACCCACTTTACGAAACGCAAGTTTACGATGACGCGATTGGCTGGTGGAGTGAATGGCAGAGGACCTGATGATGTTTAACGTCAGAAGAGTGGCAAGATACCAATATTTCGAGATATTGAAAACAAGGAGGACATGGCATTGCTCTGGACTTGACAGTGATCATGTCATTATGACAGTGGAAAGGAATATGAATGGGTGGTAATCAATCACCAGGTGATCTTAATGAGATGGAACATGAAGAAAAAAGTGACACTGATGAAGAGGGTTAAGATGGTGGAGAGGACAGATTGGGGGAAGTGAGCAGAGATGAGAAGAGAAATTGAAGCTATATAACAGGTGGTGAAGGTGAATTACAGGGATGAACATTAGGCTGAATGACAGTGGAGATAAAGAGTGAAAGGAAAACGCTTTTGAGGAAGATATGATATAACAGAGAAAAATAGAAGAAGTGATTGGAGTAGAAATCAAGCCTGTTCAATCTGCAATGTACATTTATGTTTGAACGAGTATGAAATCGCTTCGCTAAACTAACTACCAAGAGTATCCTAAAAATATTTCTAATACGCAACACTTTTTTTGTTAACATTTTTCTGTTATCTGAAATAAGAGTGACTAAATTAGAATGTCTAAACTGTGTACTATTGCCGTGAGATGACACATGTACTGGATTATTTAAATAAGTGGTTATTTTTTCATCATTAAGAATTTTTTTTCATTATTATTGTTTCAATTTAAATGGAGAATTATTTTATAGCATAGTCATATTTTATATCAAAAAATTTTTCACTAAATAAAAGAAAATGTTTTTATTTACAATATTTTTTTCATTATAATAAATTTTTCGGAGTTCACTATCCGGCCCAAGTGATCATATATGATCACTTGTCCTTTTAGGGGAACCGGGCGGTATGCCATATATAATCACTTCAATTTATCAAATTTCCATGAAAAATACACAAAAAATGGAAAAATGCACATGAATAAAAGTGTCTCAGAAACAAATTTTGTATATTAACTTGTAATCGAAAATTTAATTTTAACTTCATTAAATTTTCTTTATTGGCCCGGTAAAGGGATTAATATCAATAATTAAATTAATTCACATGTAAATATTTTTAGGTTTCAACACATGTTTGAGGACCAGGACAAGCTCCTTGCAACTGCATTCCACCCAAGGTTCCGTCTGAAGATGGTAAATTATACTTGTAGAACAAATCCTGAATTATTCAACTTCGTTAGGGACAAGATGGTGTGGTGTCTGTCAGCCCACCTCCGGGTCACAGTCTGTGACCCCAATGAATTTGACTTCATTCATGAAGACGGGGAGGAACCTTTGGAATAGGACAACCTGGAGGTGAAGGTCAGAAAAGAGGTGGACACCTGGGATGCCATTGTCGGTACAGGTATTCTTAAAAGTCCCCCGACTAACTTCCTCAAGGAGTACAGGCACCATTGAGTGAAGGGTTTTATTAAATATAACACTCCCCTGCCCTCATGTGCCTCAGCTGAAAGACTTTTCAGCTTCGGCTCAAACATCTTGAGGCCAATGAGAGCCTCTCTCACTAATGCCAACTTCAAAAACTTCACAATCATGAAGGGCAACCTAAAGTTAGTAAAGAGAGAGAGAGAGAGCCGACTTAATTGAAGAGTGAAGTCACAGTATAATTATTATTATAAATTTATTATATTAATAATAATATTTTTTTATATAGATTGCCCTAAAAGCCTTGGAAGCATAATCTAGTAATAGTGCCAAATATGTATAGACTGTAGTTCACTATAGTCTTTTTTTATTTTTTAAGATATAAAATATATACCTAAAAATATCCGAGGTTAGCGTACAAATGTTCGGACCGAAATTTTCAAAATTGGGTTCGCTGTATGGAGGTTCGGAACCCAAAATCGACGAAGATTCAGGTTCGGAACCTAAAAAAGTTTCGCGCGCCCAGCTTTGCTAGGATTATGGTTCCCTAGAATAGTCAAGATAGTTACGTATTATAATATTCCCATACACAGAGTAAAGATTTATCTAGTTTGATATAACTAAAGGGGTCTTTACACGGTAAGTGCTCAGTGCCACTTTGTGGTGACACTGCTCTATGCCACGCCGTTTTTGGCAAAATTTGGTGGTGACCAAGCTATCACTCTGAGAGCGAACTCTCACCACAAAGTGCCACTGTCTGTCAGTAGCGATTGCCAGACAATCAACAACCCCTTTCATTGGCCTAGTTGAAGAGCACCCATGCCTATGGAAAATAAAATCTAAAGATTATAAAGATAAAACACTAACAGCGTTAGTGTTTAATAGCATATTAGATGCAAACCACAGATACTAAAGTGTCAGTGCCCACCAAAGCACATTCTGTTCGTGTAAAGGCCCCTTAAAGCATGAAGTGAAATATTAAATCAATTGAACTTACTAAGTATAAACGGTTATCTGTTGGTACCGGAAATCCAACAGGTTGCTCAATTCCATTCTGGTTAGAAAGTTTCCTCTAGAAAGAGCATTTTTAAGGGAGAGAGACGTCTTGGTCTCTTTAATTTGGAAAAGTTTTGGCCATGAGCTAGGAGTTTTGGCCATGAGCTAGGAGGGTGTAGGTCATAAGCCCCCCCGGTCAAGAGCCCCCCTAGGTCATAAGCCCCCCCGGTCAAGAGCCCCCCTGTTTTTAAATCCTTATTTACCTATATTATTTAATCCTTATTGACACTTTTGTAGTTCATTACTGATTAGACATAAAATATATGTATATCGGGGGGCGTGCCGCCCCCCGAACCCCCCTGCCAGGTCATTAAACAATCATGAAGTGTGCAGTACAACAATCTAGCGGATACAACAAACTACATTAGCAACTCTCAGTTATTTCTATCTAAGTAGTTCTTCATTTGTTTAACTAGGTAAATAAGGATTAAAAAACATGGAAGGGGGGGCTCGTGACCGGGGGGGCTTATGACCTAGGGGGGCTTATGACCGGGGGGCTCGTGACCGGGGGGGGCTCTTGACCGTACCCCGAGCTAGGAACAGGGTGTGTGGAGACAGAGACACTGGGGTGTGTGTAGACTCTGAAAAGAAAGAAATTTTTGTCAGAATGTAAATTATTTAAAACAAACACCAAGTGCTCTTATTCATTTCAGCTTAGTAATTTAAATCTTATCATTAATTTCCAAATACAGAATATCCAAATAATCTAATTAAGTAGAGTCGACCAGAGTAATTCATCACACTCATATATTGGAGTAATTAAGGCACCTGTTTTTAACGTGAAGGAGTAAGAGTTACAGTACCAATATTGGAATCAGAATACACTATAAAAAAATCTGGTGATTTCCTCTATAAATATAGAAACCTTCATTTAATTAAATTAAATGAAGGTAATACAGAGTAAACAGTATGAGTTGTTTATAAACCCTATAAAAACTATTTCAGATTTTAATAAAATACCACAACTGAAAGTGATATTATAAGATGGTGTAAGTAAGGAATTTCTACCTTAATTAGCTTTTTACTAGATCAAAGTTAACAGGAGAGTGTGATTAATTACCCTTTCACTTTTGAGTAAAATCTCTGAGAGTCAGGAGACTCATTATGCAGAGTGGACGCTAATCTAGCTATGGTAAAAATAAAATATTTATCTGAATTGCAACAGTTTGGGGCTCAAGGAATATGCGCTCTCCTCTCCCCCTTCTCTTCCATCAACCATAGACAGCTTCAGGATAGAGCCCTAAAAATGAATACTACAAGTATATTTAGGTACTGATAGAACTAGAGGTTTCTTCTAACAACACTCAAAGTAAGTAGTATTGAAAAATAGCTAATTTAGACTAGAATCACATTTTCAATAAGTAATATACAGTTCATTTGAAAATAGTAGATGTAATATTTGCTCTACCAATTTGGTAATAGATGATATTGATAAAAATAAATAAGAAGAATATTTGACAAGGTGACAATATTCATTGATTCAGAAAAGCTACACTATGAATGCAATCACTTACCAATAAATGTGATTAAAGTGAATGGTTTGACAGATCAAATTGAAGAGGAAAATTTAAAGGTGATAGTAAATGAAGCGTACCTTAGTTACAAACACAAAAATATAAAGTTGAAGAGCATAACCCAAGTGCTATCCTCTAAAACTGATACTAGCTATCATCAAGTTTAACTGCATACCTGTCTGTATTTCATGGTAAATTCCACAGACTTGTTGGTGGAATTTTTCTCCATTGAAAATAATATTCTTGCTAAGTCTGTGGATTTTTAGCTATTTATTCCTATGTTACCATTAAATTTTGGTGGAAAAATGATTAAAATGATGGTGGATCAGCCAAATTAGTGGAAATTTATGGTGGATTTTTTAAGCTATTTCCAAAAGTCAGTGGAATTTTCTGCATCAAATACAGACTGGGCTGCATAGAAAGCATATGCAGTGATATGAGATATCACTCTTTGAATATCTTAATTAAACTATAACTTTAAAGTTCAACATACCTTTCATTTGAATGAGAAGTTGAGGGACCAAGACCATCAAAAATATTTGGATGAACACAAACCCTCTCATGAGCATTGTCCTCCACTTTCACAATAACTGTATTATTAGGTAATTGTAAAGGGTCAATTTCATAATGAATTTTTAATTCACTATTGTACAGTGACAAAGTAACATTTTCAGGGTTCAATTGTAAATTGTTCTTGTTCAATTCACACACAACATTCCTAACAAAATTTTCTTCACAATCAGTTTGCACCAATATGTTGCGTCCAGCAAACTTTACAATATATGCAAACATTTTTTATCGATTCTGCATGTAATTCCTGAAAATCAATAAATATTCATCTTCATTTGCATTATATAGAGGTAAGGGGAATGGGGAAAGTAGTGTCTTCACATTTTTAACAAAGTAATATGAAGTTTTACTTGTTATATAGCAATGAAGCACAAAATATACTTCACAGTTCTTGTAAAGGATATACTTGATGCATCCAATTTCCCAATCTCTGTTATAGGCAGAAATCACACCATGTCCAGTAGAGTATTTAACTCCTTCATAGGTCACATCTTTTAAATTTCTGATAGATTCAATCATTCCAAAAATTTTATTGAGAGCAAATTGTACATCAACTTCTAAATCTTGGTACAATATCATCTCGGCTTATTTGGGATATTAATTGGTGTGTGCAGATAATTATCAGTCATGTGATGAAGGCACTGTAGGTATTGGTGCTTCATTGCCATTGCTTTGCATGGATTGCGATAGTTTTTGGTCATTTTCATTGTAGATTTCATGTAACTATGCTCAGATTCATATCGCAGCGTACAATAATTAATAAGAGGACCAAAATACTTGAATTGGGATCCATAATGGATAAGGAAATGCGATTTAGGTTTCCTAGAGAGATCTGGATGTAGAATAAAAATATCCTCTAGAAAGTTTGTAATCAATTGAGATATATGATTAATTTCCCCATTATTTAGAGAAGGTGCCGAAATGAAATCCAAAACCTCCCAAGAAATCAATGAAGTTTTTCCATTTTTGATCATCTTCAGGAACAAACTGACCCACCAACAAAGGGAAAATCCTTAGCAAGATATACATTTCAGCACCTGTTTGTTTAATACAAGTTTCTCTATTAGCTAAAGTAATTGCAGTTGGTTTGTTTTTATTAGATGTTTTGCAATAAGGGAATTCCATGATAGATGTATTCAATGTTTGTAAAGAAAAAAAATTCTCTTCTATACAGTATTGAATGAGAGACTCCAAAACCTTCAAAAATATCATGAGCAGTACCAGAGAGAGATCCCCAGCAAATATGGTAATAGTTTCGCTCATTTAGAACACTGCTCTTTTTCAAACCATAAGCAGTGGATTTTCAGTAACCATCTTTACGGATTCATTGTAGGTTTGGACTGTCCGTAATTCAAATATGCAAGTTTGAATCCGTTTTTTATGCCTTCCTTGGTGGCATTGCAGAATCTACAGATTTGGAGACCAGAGAAACTCTCATTAAATCCACCAATTAGATGAGCAGGAAGGTTGTCCGCAACTACTACAGAGATGGGACCAAAATTATGGTAGGTATTGTTGTCGATAGTCAAATAAATACCCTGCGTCTCCAAACTTTTCATATCTTCAACAAAGGTTCTCAGTACATATTCCATACCATATTTTTTAATGTTCCTACTCTCTGTTAAAAATAATAATTATAAAGTGTACAGTCTACTTCTAAATTTTACAGGAATATTACCTAAACTGAAGTAGAATGCGCATATTTTATGCTTTTTGGTTTTATTTCCAAATGGATTTACAATTTGGTAATCATCCAGATAGAGTTCAATTTGTAATGCATTTTGCATTTTTAAAAAATTGCTCTTTTTTGCACAGCTACCACTTAGGAAAGAGTCAATTATATTGGGATTACTATTTTCCACATTATGAACATAAGACCTGACATCTTCCTTTGACAATAGACTCAATAAAGTTTCCTTAATAATGGGAATATAGATTGCCTTATCATCACCTCCAAGTAATATTTCTTTAGGCTCTGTGAAACTTTTCTTTTTGAAGAGTAAATTTTGTTTATAAGTAGAATTAGTTGCACACTGAGACTAATATGAAGAAGAGGTTTTAAAAGTTTATCACAGTTACCAGGAAAATCACTATTAAAATTTGCTGGCATCAATTCTTTAAACAAACATTGTGTTTCCTCTAAACATCGTGCAATTAAATCTTCAAATTTTAGAATAATATCAGTTGCATCTTTCTCAGTGACAAGATGTTTCTCTCTCAATTTCAATCAAAAAATGATAGTTTCATTTAAATTTCTATCATGTTCCTCTAGACCAACTCCATCACCAAATTCACATCCTACAGATACTACTTCATCACTGTTAAATACTAATTCCTGTTCATAAGGTTGTTCATTTACATTAGTAGGCATAGCATCACATTTTTTCTTATGTTTTCGGTAATAGTGTTTTTTAAATGAGGTCAGAACATTGTATCTATTTGTACAGCCATCAATGCCACAAGACAAAACAAAATTGGGTTTATTTTCATGTTCTTGTGAATAGTGCCAAATATGAAACTGATGTACCTAGTTTCATAGAGGCAAAGAGAGCAATTATACATATTTAGAACTATTTAATTCACTTTTAATGACATATGACTTGTCACTAGGGTATCCTGCACAAACTGAACTTGGCGCCAAACAATGAGCATAGTGCTCTTCTAGGAAGAGGATTGTATTCCTTTCCAGTAATTCCCACCCATAATCATATGAAATACATATTATTTAAAAATAGGAAAGTGAATATTTCTATTGTTGCAATTTGTATGGAATACTATTCTTGAACAAATACCAACATAATTCGCTGTGTTAATGATAGTATGAGTTGAAATTAGGAACATACCTAATTGGATTCTTCATTTGGCAAATCCTATAAGATCTCCAGTTGATTCGTTAATGAAACTACAAAGTGTAGTTAGTCTATTAATTTTTAGATAAGTAAATGCATTCTGTCTACCTAAGAAGGTAGAAACGGTTTATTTAAAAAATAAACAATAAACTCTTTTACATTTTATGGTTACATTATTTTATTTGTTATATGGAAAAATTTAAGAGCATATTAGAGTTTGAATAAGTTAAATTTTCTGCAAAATGATATCACCTAACTAGATTCAATGTTTATTACCTTTTTTAGATAATAGTACCTGAATAAATTAAAAGCATAACGTATAAATTAATATATTTGTTCAAATTTAAAAACACTTTTTTTCCAAGGAACGGAAACTTGTTTTAGTTTCTATATTTATTTTATTTAAAACAATTCTCGAATAAAATTTGCACAATGAAATAAAAATAACGACGTTTCGTCTTACTACTATAGACATTTTCAAGTTAATCTGTAAATATAATGATGAAAAGTTAAAATATTAATAATAAATTGAAAAACACGGAAAGTAATATGTATGCACACAGCAGAGAGACTGCCATGTGAATAGTGCCTAATAAATATAATGAAATAGTTTAAGAGAAAAGAAAATAAGAAGAGAGATATAGGAAAGTAGTTTATATGGAATGTATATGAGATGAACAGTTCGATAGTGTGACCTGCATAAGGTAACGATAGAGTTACCATTGTCTGTGGCTGACACAAGAAAAAACTGCTCTACCTAGTAAAGTCTGATTATAATATGAAAAATAAGGATAAAGAAGAGCTGTAGTTAAAATATTCACAGAGCAGTCATACTAAGGTAAACATACATACAACAAATAAAATTACAAAATATTGGTACTAGTCTAATAACAGATAAATGGACCGTGCTACAATACATTAATAATTACATGAAATGTGATGTGTTTAATTGTTTATGGGATATAGATATGAAATTAGTATTATTTATATAAATTAAGAAATTGTGATAGTTCGTTGAATTTTACATTAATGTAGGCATTCTGCTCTCGGATGGTAATGGCTTCTAGTATTTTGAGATCAACTATGTTATTATTGGAATGGACTATTTTGAAAGATGACTGCATTACTGGTGGTTCAAGTGGGGGATGATCTGGATGGTCGGTCTGGAGGTGACTATGGATGCTGCTGCTGCTGCTGTATCTGTGCTGTTGAATCCTTCGTTCCAAACGACACGTGGTGTACCCGACATATACAGAGTTACATCTGTCAACCGGACAATTAAATTGGTACACCACGTGTGTTGTCTCCAGAGGATTCTTGCGGGGTCTTGTAGAGAAGCTGGAAATGAGTTTTGTTGGCTTGTAGTATGGGGTGATGTTAATTTTTTGGTCTGGGTTTGTTGGTTTGACGTGCTGTTTGACTACTGATCTAAGTTGTTTTTTGTCCTGCTTAAATTTTTCAATGGAGGTTAGTCTGACGTATAGCTGAATTTGATCTTCTGTGTTGTTGTTTTCAGGTGATAAGTGCTTTTCCAATGCATTATTTATTATTTGTTCTATTAATGCTTGTGGATATTGATTATTGGCCAGGGTTTGTTTGATTCTATTAAATTCTTGATCGAGGGATTCCCATGTTGACGAGTATTTCAGTGCTCTATGTACTAAGGTCTTGATAATGGACTTTTTATATGAGACAGGTATATGACTATTGTAGTTGCTATATGATCCAGTATCTGTAGGTTTGATATAGACTGAAGTTGTGAATTTTCTATTAGGGTCCATGGATAATTTGACGTCTAAAAAGTGAAATGCAATGTTTTCCATTTCTTCATGTGTGAATTGTAGAACGGATGATTTTTGTAGTCGTTGCTTGAAGAGTTTAATATGGCGCTTGTTATTGAAGATTGCTATTATGTCGTCTACGTATCTTTTGTAAAATCTTGGATTACTTGCTCTTGTTTCTGAGAGGAGCTTGTTCTCTAAGTTGGACATATAAAAGTCTGCGAAGGTGGGTCGAAGTGGACTGCCCATACTAACTCCGTCAGACTGGATGAAGGTTTGGCCATTGTGTTCAAAAGGTGTTTTTGTTGTACATATTACCAGTAGTTGTTTCAAAATGTCTCTATCAATTTTAGGGGGTTGAAGGCGGTCATGACTGTAAACTGATTCTATAATGATATCAGTTGTTTCAGTTACCGGAACATTGGTGAATAATGATTCTACATCAAGTGAGACGAGGCATTCATTAGTGTTTAGCGATATGTTTTCGAATTGCGATATTATCTCTGTACCTGATTTAACAATTTGGGATGCATTCAGATATGGTCTGATGAGGCAATTGATATACTGGGCGATATCATGAGTAACTGTGCCAACCATACTAATAATAGGTCTCAGGGGTTGGTCTGTGGAGTTCTTGTGAATCTTTGGTAGTCCATACAGATGTCCATTATAGAAATCTCCAGTTCTTCGGATTTTGTGATATAATGAAGTGCTGGTTAGCTTAATTGTGTTTGCTATAATGTTAATTTCCTTCTTGACACTTTCAGTTTGTGTAGCTGGACAAGGTATAAACTTAGTGTCATCTGAAATTATGCCCAGGAGTTTAGCATTGTAGTCCAATCTGTTCATCACAACGGCACCTCCCCCTTTGTCCTGCCGTTGGATAACAATATTTTCATTTGCTTGATGTGAACGTACTGCTGTTTTCTCCTCCTTGGTTAGGCAATCGTATTCAGGCTGTTGGTTCTTTATACCGAATAACTTGAGTTTTGTTTTTAAGTGATCATCTGTATCAATTGATACTTTTCCGGCAGACTTTTGATCAATTATTGACATGTAAAGCTTTTCCATGTGAAGTTTTCTCTCTATTGGTTTGATTTTCTTAGACATACTGAAATTAAGACCTTTGCTAAGTAATGACTGCTCGTGCACGTTTAATTGAATGTCTGATAAGTTAATGATGGAGGATTTATTTTCTGGTAAATATACTTTACCACCGTACAAATTGTTGAGCTTCTTATTATGGCGATGAAATGTATCTGATCGTAACTGCTGCGATTGTCGCATTAAGAAGAATATCATAGAGTAGAAATGAAGGTTTCGTTTGGCGTATTTTTTTAGTAACAATATCTGCTTGATACATAGCAAATTAGATTGTGATAGAGTATTTTCTTTCTTACCGATTTCCTTTTTTAAGAGTTCCTTCTTGTATTCAATTGTATCACTGTTGAATTCTAACGATACATCGTAGAGTTTGAAGTTAGTGAATTTTGGTAGGAGCTGATTATTTAGGCAGAATTTTAGAAATATCAAATCAGCGTTTATTTTTTCAAATTTAAAAACACTTTTTTCCAAGGAACGGAAACTTGTTTTAGTTTCTATATTTATTTTATTTAAAACAATTCTCGAATAAAATTTGCACAATGAAATAAAAATAACGACGTTTCGTCTTACTACTATAGACATTTTCAAGTTAATCTGTAAATATAATGATGAAAAGTTAAAATATTAATAATAAATTGAAAAACACGGAAAGTAATATGTATGCACACAGCAGAGAGACTGCCATGTGAATAGTGCCTAATAAATATAATGAAATAGTTTAAGAGAAAAGAAAATAAGAAGAGAGAAGAATAAGAAGAGAACTAAAACAAGTTTCCGTTCCTTGGAAAAAAGTGTTTTTAAATTTGAAAAAATAAACGCTGATTTGATATTTCTAAAATATATTTGTATGATTTTAATTACAATCGAGAAAACATAACTTTTATCAAAACATATACCTACATAACAAGTATGTAACGTAACATACAAGTCCAACGTGATGCACTTACAGCTAACTCGAGATGCCTGGGTGCATCGAGATTTCTCTCAGTGAAATAAATTAATTGGAACTTCAACTTTGAAATATATTACAGCCACTAATCCAGTAGCCCATAAAATTCATCTATTGGGCCATTGGCCTAATAAAATCCACAGTGGTCACCAAAATACCACTAATTAGGCAAGTGGGGTAGTGCTAGTTAAATGGAGAATTCTTCAAGTTCATGCTTTGATTTGATCTCTACTTTCAAGGTTCCAAGTATTGGCCTATTTTCTCTCCAATTATCCCCTAACCGTGAACAGGGACATTTTTAAATAATCAATCATTATTTTTTAAATTATGCACTATTATTATTATTAATGAGAGGATCCCCGCTCGCCGCTGTGAAGGCAGGTGAGCACTCAGGCCACAGGTGGGCCCATATGTAGTGAATCCCCATTGAATTTATCTAGAGACTAGTCGTTGAACTCCTCCAGCCTCCCAATTCTTTCAAGAAAGGTAGAAAGATGCGAGAAGCTGAGAGTCCTGGTAATTATGTGGAGGTCCGTTAGAAATCTATCCAGATTAGAGTCCCTAGTCTTGTGATAAGAAAGGCATTCTTCAACAATGTGAGTTGTTGAAGCATGAAAAAGATGGCTAAGAGTATGGATATCGACGAAAAAAGAGTGAGAACCATTTTCAAAGAAGACCTCAAGTTGTCCCCCTTCTAAATGACCAACATGCAATAGTTCACAGACTTGCAGAAACAGAAGAGGTTGGACAGATCAAAAATTCTTTTGAATGCAATGGAAGATGGCACGCAGGCTGGTGAGATCGTCTTTTCGGATGGGAAAATGTTCACTGTGAAGGCCAAATTCAATTCCAAGAACGACAGAATTTTAGCAAAAAGTGCTGACAGTACTCTCCATCCGTAAAGACTGTTTTCCGTCGCCAAAAGCCTGCCTCTGTGATGGTTTAGGCTGCCATCTCTGAGAGTTGGAAATCTCCTCTCATTTTCGTCAAAGAAGGCGCTAAAGTTAACGCAAAATCGTATATCGAGGATATTCTGACTACAGGACAAGTCGAAATGAAGAAGCACTTCAAGGACAGACCTTTTACCTTTCAACAGGACGGTCCGCCCTCGCACACAGCGAACAAAACTCAGGATTGGAGGTGAGCGTCACTTTCCTGAGTTTTGAAGGAAGGAATTGTGGCCCCCTTCATCAACGGACCTGAACCCTCTCGACTTTTGTGTGTGGTCCATCTTGGAGAAAGAAGCGTGTGCTACAGCTCATGATAGTACGGAAACTCTGAAGTAGTCCCTCGAGCGACAATGGGTCAAAATTCACTAAAAAACGTTCCGTGCCGCAGTAAAGAGCTTCAGAGGTAGACTCGATAGAGTAATCGTCGCAAATGGTGGTCCTATTGAAAAATATTTGTTAGAACTAGTGAATGGGCTTATTGAGATATTTTGTGATCAGTTTTGTTTTATTTCATCCATCACAACTCATTAAATTAACATTTGTATATGATCGAGGACTTTCTCCGCACCCTGTATAAGTAACACTTAGCCTTTTCATGTAATTTTGTCTATTTCAGGTTCAGAGTTTCCATTGGAGTTGCTCTGCCTGATTCTCAGTTAGCAAAATAGTGTGGTTCATAAACTTTACATTTGTCTCTCCATCTTTCTCCAAGTGGAGCTGAGCTGAATTTCTCTCCAAAGTGAGGAAATTTTTATAAAATATTTCTCCAAAATAACATAGTAGCATAGGGGAAAATTAGATTTTTCTCTCCTATTGCAATTATTGGCTAATATATACAATCGCGAACTCGCCAATATATTGGTGAGTAAGGACATAGGTACTTTATTTCCTTTCCTTGGAGTTATCATGAGACAGAATCTTGTTTGTAATCCGTAAAATTGCAGTAAATTTTATACCTACTATTTTTTTGCTTTTAATTACCTAGGTAGATTGTAAATTTCAAAATAATTATATTAGGAACTACTCTTATCTCAGATAATTTCAAATTTATTTTCGATTCATTCACATTTCAGATCAATTATAAAAAATTGTATTCATGATGAATTAAAATAAAAAATCAGGAAGTATTCCATGGCTCGGAAAAACTATCACAAGATTAATAAAGAACAAAAAAGTTTCATGATCATCTTACAAATAAGTTGAAAGTTGTTTCTAATGACAGACCATCCTCTTCAAAACTATCAGATCATGACAGATCTGATAGTCAATTTTTATATACCAGAAATAACTTACCAAATTTTAACGATAGAAGGTCTTTGTACAAAAATCCTAAAGAAAATTTAACAGACAAAGTAGGAATGTGTTATAATAATTGTAGTACGAATTCTTCAGAATCTCAAGATACTGATACTTCATATAATCCGTAAAAAATTTTTCGTATTAACACCAACAGAAAATTTTCATTATGAGCAATTGTCTGGAGAAGGTCTTTCATATTTTGATGCATCTCAAAATGTTGATGAGCCAAAAAATATTTTTGAATCTTCATTAATATTTGAACGGTTGAAAACTTGGTATGCAAAATATAATGTATCATTGACTAGTTTTCAAGCGTTGCTCAAAATATTAAGAGAAAGTGGTCGTGTTGATCTACCTAAAAACTCTGCTGAAAACAAAAGTTCTTAAATCTACTGCAATGGGGGCTGGGTCTTTAATATATTATGGACTGAAAATAAAAACACATTAAAGATGGTGTCATTGACTTAAATATCAATATTGATAGGGTTCCTATGCATAGTAAATAAATAGAGAAGTATGCAAGTTTCGAATTCATTGACGGCGAACTTGATCCATTCTTCAGAAACGATGTAAACAAATGGCGTCGGACAGAGTACTCTCAAATATTATAAGTATTATTAGTTGAATTTTATTAGCGAACAGTGTAAAACGTGAAAAAAATAGCAATTTTATTTACGTTAATTTCCATGAAAATGCACATTTAAATGATCGAATAATAGCACATTTTGTTATTTAAAAACAAATGGTATTGTGTGTGACGTCACTCATATTTTCGGATGTTCCAATATTGTACTTGGTATACTTCTCTATTTATTTACTATGTTCCTATGTATCTTTCTGGCCTATATTATGCTCCATAAATAGCTGTAAATATTATGCACCATTCATTGTAGCTATATATTGTGGAAAGCAAGAACCTAATGTGAATTTATATCTGAATCAATTCTATTCAGAGCTGATATATAATGGTTTGTTGTTAGGGAATGATCTCATGGAAGTTAAAATACGTACTATTATTTCTGATGCTCGAGCTAAAGCTTTCATAAAACAAATCAAAAGTCATGGTACTTATTACGGATGTGATCATTGTTGTATTAAGGGTAAATATGATATCAATAAACGTTCTATGTCATATTATGGAGTAATCGAAATAGAGAAAAGGACCGATTCTTCATTCTGAAATAAGGATGATCTATATCATCATGTTGGGAGACAGTCCATTTACTCAATTGCCAATTGATATGGTTAGATCTTATTCGTTGACTATATTCACTGTTGTCTATTGGGAGTAATGAGAAACTTGTGAATGGGTGGATACATGTTGTTCCTTTCAAATTATCTGTTCGTCAGAAAGAGATGGTCAATAAACGCGTCTTAATTTATAAGGAAGTATGTTCCTTAATAAAACCTAGATATTTTGATGAACTTGCTATGTTCAAAGCCACAGAATACTGATTACTACTTTAGTACTCAGGCATTGGGCTTTTCAAAGATATCTTGAAGGATGAATATTATTAGAGCTTTTTGCTACTTTTCTTTGCAATGAGAGTGCTTTGTGATCCTGATGCTGTTGAAAATGAAGAAAATCTTATCTATGCTGATAAATTATTGAATTTATTCATTTTTCAATTTAGAAAACTTCATGAGGATTAATTTACATTTGTCTATAATATTCATACAGATCTAGACAATCATTATTTTCCAGATCATGTTTTTAATGTGCTTTGCCCAAAAAGTTTTTTTTACTCATAAAGGGCCTTGAGTTCTATGTATATTTGTATACTTTTTTTTCTCAATAAATATTTTAATCAACATCAGCTATCTCACATTGTAGATGATTGTTGTAAATTTGGTCCTCTAGAACTAGATAGCTTCAGTTCATTTCCTTTTTTTTTGGGGGGGGGGGACAGATCAAAAGTAAAATAAGATCAAGTAATTTGCCTCTTGCATAAATTAGTGAAAGGATCAGTGAACGGTTTGGTGAAGATTTAGTTGAAGGCAGACCAGAATCAATTGATAACAATTCTCACATCATGATTAGGCAAGAAAGTGAATCCAAAGCGTTTCAAATATTCCTATGTGATCCTAACAATTCAGCAATATGCTTAGTTTGTGAGATTCTGGAACAGGGAAAAATAGTAATCAAGCAATTCACTGAGAAAGAACCGTTTATTTATACTATACCCATGTAATTCTAACCATGTTAATTTATATAGTGTTGGTAAAAAGTATAGAAAATTGGTTATCCACAAGAGTGTCTTCCTCAGAAAATGTTTATATATCCACAAGATCCCATAAAGTACATTGTACAACCATTATTGTGAATTCCTGTTTTCAGGTATTTTCTAATAGAGCAATAAACCAATAACCCAGCTGTTCCTTATAGGTGGTCCCGCGCTATAAGCAGCGACACTTAGTCTGGAATTGGATAGTTTAAACAGTTTTGTGTTTAATCACTTAAATGAATCATATATCGCTTATTTGCGAGAACAGTGTCATAACTTCAAAAAGCTATTTTTCAGGAGAGGCATTTTAGTACTTGTAATGAACGTACATTTAATGGTATATCGTTACGACATTTAGCCTTTCCAGTGGTATATTTTTGAGTTACAATGATGATTTTTTTTACCAAAATGATCAGCATTTTATGATTTATATGTCTATATAGATAACTCTAAAATACATGTTTTCGTGTTCATGACGTTGTTGTTGCAAACAAGTGATATGTGTTATTTCATATTGTGTGGTTATAAATTTATAAGCATTCCCAAATTTGTTTCATAGTTTTCGAGTAGTATTAATCTATTTAGGTAATTTTTATTTTATTTGTCATTTATTAATAGTTATTACTAAATACCAAGTGCTATAAATAAACTTATTTTTAATACATTTGTGATTTTAATATTCCACCCACAAACTTTTTTTATTGAATGATTAGTTTGATGAAAATCTCCCAATTAAGTACACGCGCTAAATTATCATATTAACTATGGGGTCCACAGCTAAAATTGTTTTCTATGAAGGGGTCCCTGAAGAAAACGGTATAGGGAACCACTGCAATAACCAGATTGCAGATGTTAAGTTTCACTTAAGAAAAATTATATTGGCTTCATAAAAAAGCATATACAATCGAACTCCTGAAAAAACTGATAGTACCTAATTGATCGCAGACTAAATAAAATTGTCCACTATTCAGGCTACATCCAAGTCATTCACTACACAGGAGTTCACTATAGAAAAGTTCTGCTATATTAATTTTGATTTATATGCATTTGATAGACATCTAACAATTAAATCTATTTTGATGATCCTAAAACACATTTATTCGCTAAAGCCCATTTTTAATTTGGAGATTTGTTAGAAAATAAAAGTAGTTATCTATTATTTTTTGTGTTATATCTACCCTAGCTATAATGTGGTGTGAAGTTTTTTGACTTTGTTCAACATAGATCATAGTCATCATAATCTGTATTAAATATTTTTAAGGTGAATGCAAAGTGTTTGAGCTTTAAATTTTGAACATTGAGTTGTTTTCTCATTTGTGGGCAATAGGATAGAATTTCAATAACTTCATCTATTTTATTTTCTCAACTGTTATCATAGTTGTACAGTTGCTATTGGTAATTATTTACCAATATGAATTAAACTGGATATGATAAGTTTAGATTTCCTGTACATGTTCTCAAATGACATCTAAAATATATGGTCCTTCTTAAGTAGCTAGCTACCAATTATAGAAGTAAATCACGCCAAATATTGTCTAGGACTCTAGAATTTAAGTTAGAATCCGATCCAGGCAAAATTAATTTTGATTTATTCATCATTATGTAGCTAAAAAAATTATTTTGATTTTGTGAATTGAAATAAATATGTTCTACATGTAACCTTCAAGTCTTATTAGTGTACTTAATTTGGCTCAGAGATGAGAAATCTACTCTGAACTCCTTCTATTTTAACAAACAATATTTGTTTCTCACTTTCACCACAGGCTATATTAGTAGCAATTAAGTATACCATAATAATTTTTTCTGAAAGGAATGAGGTTGAGGGAGCTCCCTCAACCTGGATTAAGAAAATAAACTAAAGTGTATACTGTCGGAGAAGTTAGAAAACTAATAAAAAAAACTGAACCTTCTGCTAATTGGACTTTAGTCAGATGCTCTATACAAAGCACAGCAAACACTTAACCCTGAAATGATAATGAAAAGAAACCAGGCACAACATATCACTACATGTGAAAGCAGTGAGAGTGGTAATCCAGACAGTGATATTTTAGAATCCCTAAAACACAGCTAAGATACTGAGGAGATGGATATACGTAATCCATCAAAGCGCAGGGCTGTAGAGATAGAGAGTAAGTGATATTTGATTTCAACTGGCTGTAATATATATATATAAATATTCATACATATATCGTTAGAAAATTGAAAGAATGAATTTAATTCGATTTGTTTTAAAATTCATTATTGTAGAATTGTTTTACTCCATTTTATAGTTGCTACAGAGAGCTTCTATTCTTACAGCATATACAATTATACACATTATTTGAAATCTCAAAAGCTATTTTACCTCTGTATAATATTTTTCTATCTTAATAGGTTGTTCATCTCCTGAACCAGTTCCAACGGAAGGTAATAGTGAAAGGGAATCAAACATGGACAGTCTTCAGGGAAGGAATGACAAAACTGGAAGAGAAGATGGAATATGCATTCACAGTATTTCATGAGGCCAGCTATCAAATATTGTGGAAGATATCAAGATTTTGAAGCGGATGTATAAGCATCCAGCTAGCTGAAACGTATCTGAATCACTGATAAATGATAGTTCACTACTCTGTTTCCCAATAAAAACGGATGAGCTTGAAATTTTATTGAAGAATTCTCTGGATGAGAGTAACAATCTTGTTACCCATCTTTATACAATTGGGGGTACCTCATTCAGAGGCGTGATCAACAATGTAATTAACCACATAATTACAAGAGAGATAGCAGTAAAGTACAGCCTCCATGGAAAGTACCAGAAAAAACTTTCAGGATCTCACAATCTACAAATGAATTCTGGTTGAGTGTTCAAAATTGTTGGGATTTGATTAGGTAGCTAACTGTAGATATTGCTAAAACATAGACTGAATTGGTAATTTGGTTAACATTCATGTTTCTTTTCTTTCTATAGCTACCATTCTTTAAAACTTTTGTGTCAGCTTAATTGCCTTCCAGGCTTCATTAACTAAAAATTCTTTAAATAGTAACTGAATTTATAATTTAGTGGAAGTTTGTTTGTGGGCATCTGCCATGTGGGTGTAGGTCATAAGCCCCCCCGGTCACGAGCCCCCCTGTTTTTAAATCCTTATTTACCTATATTATTTAATCCTTATTAACACTTTTGTAGTTCATTACTGATTAGACATAAAATATATGTATATCGGGGGGCGAGCCGCCCCCCGAACCCCCCTGCCAGGTCATTAAACAATCATGAAGTGTGCAGTACAATAATCTAGCGGATACAACAAACTACATTAGCAACTATCAGTTATTTCTATCTAAGTAGTTCTTCATTTGTTTAACTAGGTAAATAAGGATTAAAAAAACATGGAGGGGGGCTCGTGACCGGGGGGGGGCTTATGACCTAGGGGGGCTCATGACTGTCAGTCTAGTGCTAGGGTGACGTCATATGTGTGCTGTGACGTCACCACACGACACAGCGGAACAACAACAAGACGCCAAGGAAGCTGTTTTGACTGAAGCGAAGAGAGACAGGGAAGCTCACTTGACTAATTGCTAACAACAAGGTGTTAACACGATGGTTCCGCTTATACGTTGTTGGTTTAGCCGTTACACCGCTTCCTTAGTACTATAACTTCCTTGGATTGTAGCTATCACAATTTCGATAATAAATTATTTACCAATTGTGATGATATCTTTTATCTGAAAACATATTGTTTACTAATTGATGAAAACATTATTTTTTATAGTTGACTTCTCATTCAATTTTATTATATTTATATTAAATGGTAAATTAGAAAGATTAACTATCATAATTGTTTTGATCACAACTTCTTTCTGGTTTAGAAGATAATGCTAAGGTAGGCTTGCATGCTTCATTTACTATCTCTTCTCATTTCCTCTTAGAGTTTTTTCTAGGTAGGAATTTAGGTTTCATTTACTTAACATCAACTCTTCATTTTCCTCTTCCATCTGTCAGTTCCATCTTTCCCAATCCACATTCTTTTTAATTAACTGATTTTCTGCATACCTGAGCTTGGCCAACGAATCGTGGTAGATGAATTTGTTCATGGAGCCACTTTCCTCTCTGATTGCCTCTTTGAGTCCCTTGTATTTAACTTCCTTTTGATGTTAGCGATATAGTTTTTGGTTCCGAAACAAACTTCAATTCTTTGAGTCATAAGATTTGAGAATAAAAAAGTACCAAGTTGCATAGGTCGTTTTTATCATTATATTATTAAACTCAATAGTACTGAATGTAAATGAAAATAATATGCTGCATTATAAGGTGGGATATATTTAATCCCACCATGCAACTTGTGTTCATGGATGATATTTTTATGGTGGCTTACATATTATCCCATGTAACAAAACAGGTAAGTTTACATAGGTATATAATGATTGTGTTTGTACATAAAATACTTTTATTTATTATTTACTTCCGTTGTATGATAATTGATACATATACTTTCTCCATGCTGATCAGATGTCAACAAGAGTTATAAATATATTTATATTTTGCATTCAATCTAATAGAATTATATACGTGTATGGGCCATTGCTTCTTTTTTCTTATAATGTAATTTAATCTCAAAGTTTCGTGCAACAAATTAGTCGAAAATAGTCCGTAACATTGTCTTTCTTTCGGAGAAGTATATGATTTGACCCATTGATAAATTCACATATTTTTTATAGTAATCTTTGGTTTTGAGTTTATTATGATTTGAGCTGTTCATCTTGTTATTACTGTAATAAAATTATATAGTTTTAGTGAAATGTCAAAGCAAAGTTAGTAATCAAATCATACACTTTTCATCATAGAAATTATCTGTATTCGCCATGTAAGTAACTATTAAATCTTTAAAAAGTAAGGCATAGAAAAGTGCATGAGGTAGAGAGCTGTTAAAATGAGGAATGTCTCACAAGCACATCCTCACCTTTCCGTGCATTCTGTTAAACTGATGTTAGTGGGAGCCTGGGAGGGGCGCTATTGGTTTAGACCACAGTATAAAAATTATCGGTAGTAATGACAATAGAGTGATAGGTAATGACAATTTTAATTTTTTTGGTGTTGCTGTGATGACGTCACGTACACTAAACTTCTCGAATGTCACTACATATTCTATATACTGACTATTTGGCATCACTTGCGCCTCTGCTATGCTAACACCATCTTTATCACAGACCAGTAAAGTAGAAGATGTCTTAATACAGTCATTTCAAATATCTAGCGACTGATGGCACGTCAAAATGGTAAGTGCGTGACGTTTCAATCATTCTTACTACATTCGGTATTGCATTATTTCTGATATTATTAGGTATATTTTATGATATCTCCCAATGCGAAAATTATATTTTTCTGATTGTAAATGTTCATATTCCTTTATTGTTTCAAAATATTCATATATAATCTCATAAATCATTTTTCTATAATTTGAACTTGTTCTGTTTTGTTCACTGTCCACGCCAAAAACTAAACATTCCACTACATAGTGTGGGAAGAAAAGGTTGTCTGTTATTATTGCTCTCGAAATTACAACTGTCGTTAATCTTATAGAGTTGTGTGTATACTTCAAACTATTAATATTTCAATTTATCATAACTAATATGTACCTATTCCAATAAATACCTAGGTCCTACCTAGGCCCCTAGGGTAAGTTCGAATTACCGGTCAGTTCCACATCTTCAGTCATATATCTAGGAAAAATTATATTTTTAATAATTATTTAATTTTTAAAATACAGTTTTTTCTTTTAAGACCGAAGATGTGGAACAGACCGGTAATTCCGAACTTACCATTATAACTACAACCTAGGTGACCATTAACATTTTAAATAATCATTCAAGTGCTTTCTTTTATCCCTAACTATTTTTCACTAATCTGTGATGCCAATTGATGTTCAATAATATATGCTATAAATATAACTTTCAAATAAAATAAATTTTTAATTAACCTACTGTGAAAAGAATTTATTTCGTGTGGTATATCATTATGTACACAGTATAGTTACTATAGTATATGGTCTTCACTGTTAATAAGAAAGAGTGGGAAAAATTGTATATATTAAAGATAATTTTCACTATATTATCAAATAAATGGAAACTATAAATTAATCTAAAAGAGTGCATTAAAATCAAAACTGTTTTAGTTTAGTCTCAACCTCAAAATAAACAGCATAGAAAACATGTTATTAGACACGAAGGCGAGTGCACGCGTATGCGTCGATCTCAGGAAGCTGACAGAGTATGTTGAGTAACGGTTCTCGTTAGCACAACAGCTGATGTTAACTTAGGGTGCCTGCACAGCAAAAGCAGTGTGCCCTTCACACCGCGAGCAGTTGATGAAGCAGTTTTTATATAGCGGTCGCTCTCTTTCTATTCATAAAAGCTAGTTAGAATTAGAAATATTATTTATATAATTGATGATTTTCTTTTCTGTAAATTTTTTATGTAAAATGTAACATTATTTATATTTTGAATTGATTTATATTTTTAAATAGATTTATTGTCATATTATTTTGCTATTAAAATGTTGATAAAAAGAGTATTCTAAAGTTTAAACTATTGCATACGGTTGTAAATATAAATATTGATAGATAAATAAAAATGCAAGGTATTTGTATCTTAAAAATTCTTATTAGTAAGTGTATCTAGATACTTTTTGGCAGTGAATCTAGATACATTCGACAATTCCAATGACCAGCTTCACTTAATAATAATATAAGTTAATTTCAATGAGACATTCTAACAAAAAAAAGTTGAAGAAAAATACATTTTAACGTAATAAAATTTAATTGATCTTAATACATTTATCATTGTGAAATACTTACAGAAGTAAAATATAAAACTGATTCAATCATACAGAAGTAAATAAAAATTATTTAGAGAACGAATATTTAATGGGCATATATAATTCATCTATTTCATATCAAAATCATATGATTTCCTATCAATATATATGTCCAATTTTGCTCCATTGGTTTGATATATAATTCCTGTCGCTATGTTTAGCTTCAGATGCATGTCAGATAGCTTCGTATTCAAATACTTCGAATGTAGCTGCTCAATATCCATAGCGATTGTTCACAACCTCTCTCTTCGATGCCTCTTTATACACTAATTGACACTAATCGCACATCTGGCAGCCTGCACAGCAGCGGTTAGGAGCAGGAATCGATCGCATCTCACGCCAACAGCTTTCCTAACCGCGTCTGACCGCTCAACTGCCTGCTTTTGGTGTGAACGCTCCAATGCATTACCTTGTTTCTCAAATACTGCCTGCCTGCTCAACAGCTTTTGGTTGGAAGGCAGCCTTACACATTATTCTTCAAATTAATTTAGGTATCTGATCATTTTGCTCAATAATTTTCTCATCTTTGGACATTTAACTGATGTAAGAAGATTAATTGATGAATATTTAGGCAACACGTGCAATGTTAATGACTTAAATAAGCGTTTGGTGCGGTGCAGCGCGTACTAGATGCGTGCACTCTTCCTCGTTTATGAAACGTCACTGAGTCGTGTGCGAATGCTCCTTGAACTGTCAGTCTGTCGCTAGGGGTGACAGGACAATAAGCCCCCGGACAAAAAAAAAACGTACAATAAACCCCCCGGACAGGAACCCCCCCAAGCAAAAAACCCCCGGTCGATATAAATAGCATAATTCATTTTTTATTAATAAAATTACTGTATGCTATAAATATATAGTGCACCTAAGGTTAGGTTAGCGGTCCGATTGGGGGGGGGGGGCTTGCCCCCCCGTTCAGGTTTGATAGTGACAAAATGTATACTGTACTTATTTCTACTATAAAATAGGTAATTGGGTATACCAATTATTTTGCAAATATTTTTCATATTTTCGAAGAAAATGTAATAATTATTGGTTTGCATTGAATAATGTTTAATATAATGATAATAATGAATTATGCTATTTGACCGCGGGGGGTTTTTTGCACGGGGGGTTATTGTCCTGGAATCGTCGCTAGGGTGACGTCATATGTGTTCTGTGACGTCACCACACGACAGCGGAACAAAAAGATGCTAACACGATGGTCACGCTTATACGTTGTTGGTTAAGGGGCCTTTACACGAGCACTGGTCAGTACCACTATTCACCACACTGCCCACCAATTAGCTCAGCGCCTTTACACGAGCAGAATGTGCTTTGGTGGGCACTGACACTTTAGTATCGTGATTAGCATCTAATATGCTATTAAACACTAACACTGTTAGTGTTTTATCTTTATAATCTTTAGATTATATTTTCCATAGGCATGGGTGCTCTTCAACTAGGCCAATGAAAGGGGTTGTTGATTGTCTGGCAATCGCTACTGGCAGACAGTGGCACTTTGTGGTGAGCGTTCGCTCTCAGAGCGATAGCTTGGTCACCACCAAGTTTTGCCAAAAAGGGTGGGGCAAGTAGCAAAGTGGGCGTGGCATAAAGCAGTGTCACCACAAAGTGGCACTGAGCACTTACCGTGTAAAGACCCCTTTAGTCGTTACACCGCTTCCTTCTACTAGTACTTCCATGGTATGCGGATATGTGTCACTGTACTTTAGTCGAACCACGAACTTGTATATGAAATTAGTGCATATCTTTAACTCGTTGACATATTTTTTTTCATTTATAGCAAAGGATAATGTTATGAACCATCAATAATTAATCTCTGGTGCAAAATCAGAATTTTTCACATTTTTATAAAAAAAATCAGGACTAAGACCAAAATATCGGTATAAATCAGGATGGTTGGCAACACTGGCTCATAGGATTCATTTAGTACCTTTTCATAGGCGTCTGTATTAAATTCTCGGACATTTTTTTTAACGCCTTTGTTCTGAATAGCCATTTCATTCTTTCCGAATCTCCAGAGGACTAATTTAATTTTAAGCATTTAGAATTGATAGACCAATGTATCAATATAAGAAATATTCCATCAATTTAACCGAATGAACCATTGCTCGAATGATCAATCGTTCAGATAATACTAAATAAATAAAATACCTTCATTATTAATTAGAAACAAGGACGGGTAGGTGCAGCTTATCGAAGAGAGTTCACTTCATGATTTTCTGACTTTCGACAATATTTATCTAACTAACAATTGCTCAAATAATCAATTGCTCTATGTAAAAGAAGAGGAAAAGTCAACCAGATAATGGCTATCAAAAATAGAAAAGTGGAACGATTATCCTGTTATCGGCAGTTCCCATAGCCAGAGTTGCTAAAACCTAACAACCCTAACCTAGTCCCAAGAACATCTCGTCAGAGCCCACTGAAGGTATGACTGACAAAAAACGAAAATTGTAGTACCAAAAATTCCTGTAGTATTCCTGTTCAATAAAAATAAGAAGGCAAGGAAGATTAAAATTTAAAACCAGTTTTATGATTGATTGTAATTAGCGATGAAAAATATGAAATAAAGTTACTATAAATTACTAATTATAAACCAGGATGGTTAGGTGCAGCTAATTGAAGTAATCCAACTTCATTATTAACGGACTTTTATTAATTTGGACACAGTGAGGCTGAGCAATTTGTTCATTCGGTCAATTGTTCGTTCGAGCAATTTACCTAGAACTGTATTCCTTTAACGTTCCCTCTTCCTTTGGATGTATTATTCCATATATTCCATAGGTATTCCTTCATTATTCCCTCCATCCATGGATGATTTAGTCCATTAGTATTCCTTCAATATTGCCTCTTCCTTTGGATGTCTTATTCCATCGGTATTTCTTCATTATTCCCTTTATTTATGGATGACTTATTCCATTGGCAATCCTTCATCATTCCCTCTACAGACTGACTATCTTAGCCAATGTCCAGAATTCGACCAAGTCGGATAGCAGTCGTTTTTCATTTCAAATACTTAAGGATAATATCCTGACTAATTATAAGCAATTGTATGGTATATTACCGTACATACCCTGCAAACAATTCCACATAGCTTGCAGATGGATACCATGTGGTTGGGTGGTTGTAATGTAACAATAAGTTTTTAAGATGCATCATTTACATTGAAACAACCTAAACACTAAAATAACAGATGGTTAACATCTGTTATTGAAATTGTAAGTGACATGTGGTTGTAATGTGGTAAATTACACATGGTTAACTTCTGTTATTTTTGAACTCTAAATAAAATTATTTGAAGAGGACAATCAATCTATCTTTTGTATAATTTCAGTAGAACTCCTCTATAGTGAACCATCCTGTTTAGTAGAACCCTGTTTAACGAACTATAACTTTTATAGTGAATATATTTAGTTTAGTTTACTACAAATTGCCTTGAGTTATCTATGAATATCTATATAGTAAATTAGTTGTATTTCATTAAAGTTCTTCCAGTAATTTTTTTAATGAAGTCATTTATAGTGATCCGTTCTGATATTTAGAGTTCTGAGAAACTAAATACCCGGAATAATGAATATATTTGAAAAAGAGAAAATATTTCAGGTAGTTTGCCATGATAATGCTAGTTTTCTATACAAC